>JAOWBC010001387.1:5444461-5455646 GCA_028566105.1 Hypoplectrus providencianus | reverse complement strand
AGATAGGCACAGCCTCCCCGTGACCCGGGATTACCTGGATGAAGCGGTTCGGAAAATGAATGAATGAATGAATGAATCCTTATTGACTTTCCATAGCTATTGTTTCTGCCAAAACATTTTAACACATCAAGTGCCCCCTCCATGTAATGTGTTGTTCATAGGTCTTGGTAATTCATGTATTTCTGTGAAATCCAACTGAACAAGCTTTACTAGAGTATTCTTGTAGATGCAGAAAAAAAGGTTTTTAAGATGTTAAGGATGCTTTAAAACATGGTTAGAGAGAGTTTAGCACATCTGTGCTCTTTTTTCTCTTTACCTTTTAGTAAACTTTCTTGATTTCGTTCATATATTCAGCATTTGAGGTATCCTTCACCCCCACAAGCATAATAACTGAAGTTATTGAAGTGAAAAACCACTGAATTTTGTCCAAATATAGATGGCAGGTTTCTGGGGTTAAGCTAATCTTGTGGCTGCCTCCCGGTGACAGATCCACCTTTAACATGTGGGATCATTAATGTGCACTCATGCTTCTGAGTACAGAGGAAAGGCATAAAAGAAGAGAAGAGGCTTCAAGCCCCAAAGGACTTCTACTAAAGTCTCATTGACAGCCTCTGGGACTCCAGAGAGCATTTGAAAACAGCACAGAGCCATCTAATACTTCACTGCATATTTCTAACAGGCCCTCTGGCTCACTTTAAAGCTTTAAAGCAAAGATGTAATAAAAGTTACAACTGAATTGCAGTGTTTAGTAACTTAATGGCTCCTGATTTATTACATTTATTATAGTAAACATTTTCCACATTCAGGATCATGTTTATTCTACAAAATGTGGTCGCTTTTTAGTAAAATTGACAACAGGTATGTTTTATTTCATGAATACCTTGTTATAGACAGGCGACTAAAAAGTCACACTGTGTGTCTCATCTACAAACTTTGTGTTTTCAGTTCACTAGAGTTGTTGGACACATTTTGATCACCTAAAAATGTTAGTTTTAATCAAAGACTATCTAAAGAGTGCTGTTTATCCAGTCACAATAGCCACATCTTGTTGAAAAAAATAAAAATAATAATAATTGTAATATATTATATTTTTGTCAAATTGGAGGTAATTTCAATATAATTTCACTGAATAAATTATAATGTAATCCTGTAATCATACAATCCTTCAAAGAGGAAAGAACTGTGTGTGTGTGTGTGTGTGTGTGTGTGTGTGTGTGTGTGTGTGAGCCACCTTTGGTGAAACTCCACTACAGAGAGCAGATGAGAGGACAGAAGGATTGTGACTAGAATTGACAGCAAAATGTGTTTCAGCCTAGATTTGGCTTTGGTACTGTGAAAAACATTGGTTGAGAAATGCTGTTTTTGTAGCTTTATGTTGGCTAAAAATTTGTTGACATTCTTATGTACCCCAAAACACATTTAAACATAATGGGAGGTGTCAACACAAATTGACCTTGATATGTTTTGTTGAACTTAATGAGTCGATATCGTAATTATTGTAACACACTGCTGTCCATTTTGAGTTATGGATGCAAACCAAGCTAACTAGCTAGCTATCCAAAGCTGATGACATTAGCATCATAGTTCCAAGACTGCAGAATAGTTGTCCAAAAAAACAGCGGTTGATGTTGCAGTTACAGCTTAGTATACGTTTATTCTTTGGCTATATACAGTGTAATTCTTTGTGTTTGAAGTTATGAGACAACAATTTGTTTTTTCTCTTGTTACCAGGATAAATTCATTGTTGGCGTTAGTTTCTTTCATGGAATTTTCCATCTACACCTGTATAAGCAATCTGTAATATGCTGAAACCTTCCTCAAAGCTTCCTTCTCCTTCTGCTTTCCCTTGTATCTATTATAACCAATTAGACAACAGGGACACATGAAACACAACGAAATTAACTTCTTGAAAATGAGCCGTCCTTTGCAGTTAATGCTAATGGCAAGTGCACAGCAAGCCATGAGAGGGGAGGAGATCATCAGAGGGGAAATAGGGGTCTTAGATGTCCACAGACTTAAGTAAGGGAAGGGCAGTGCATCAGCCTCATCTAATTATTGTGAAAGTGCACCGCGTACGCAAATGAGGGCGGGTGACCTTTTATAAAATTTGGAACATTTCAGCTGACTTGGACATCAATCACTCTTGTTTACTCCTCTTTTTGTCCACTGCTCTCCAGGAAACAGGAGCTGCTGAACATTTCCAACGTCCCTCTGGGAGAATGTCCCCCCTCACCGCCCCGCACTGCACCACCCAGCATGAAGGTAGGACACACACATGTACACACACAGTTTTAGATGGCTATTGATTCACGGACTTTCTCATTGGCATATTTCGCCCTTTAGACCCTAAGGTCGATTGGAATATCTATTGATTTTTATTCCCCGCATTGAGAAATCCTTTTAGTAAGCAAAGTAGTGGCAACAGTGACAAACTGCAGTGTCATGGCACGTTAATGTTAACAACATGATACATATTACATAACTAGAAGTAAGGTTTTTAAAGGGTTATTATGTTGCTTTTTGTCACTGTTTAGTTGCTCTTTTTTTTACTCTTTATTGCCTTTAATGATGACTGATTATCTTGCAATTATTACGAATGTCTTTTTTTTATGTTGCATTATTCCTTTTGCTGCGTTAGCACTGCAAATGCCCTCACTGTGGCACTAATAAAGGCTTATCTTATCAGCATTCATCATTTTTTTTAATAATACAAGACGTTATTTTCTCTACTTTCTGTTTTTGTGGCATAATTTTAATAAGCAAAACATTGGAAATAATTACCTGCATTTTTCAGCATGTGTAAAATACAGCTCAGACGGACTACATATAAACATGGTGACATCATTTTGCCAATTGGACCCTTAAGTGACTCTCACTGCAGAAATCTAGTTCGCAAATCTTAATAACCCAAGGCAGTTAGTGTAAAGTTATTAGCATCTCCAGAGAGTTGGTGGGAACTAAAATGCACTCACAGCTCTGACAAACTTGGATATTAAATCGCAAATATTCTTTTTCTGTAACAAAGGCATTGCCTCTGGTTATGACAAAATTTCACTTTTCTTTCTCTCTACCATTGCTCTGCCTGCAGTGTTCTTGGTGCAAAGGCAACTGTTAAATTTTCTAACATTGATCAGTCAAGGGGAATATACTTAACTGCAAAACTTTATGGGCATTTTTGTGCTCATTAGCACAACAGCTTTGGTGAAATGGACCTCAGGACACAGAAGAGAACACTTGGATGTAATGCACAACTCCCTGTGCTACCAGCAGCTGCATTACATCCTTTGTGAAAAATTCGCAATTTGGATTTGGTTTCCTATTGACAAAAAAAGTTTGTTAACAACAGTTAAATGTTGGGAGATTTATGCTCAGTTGCTATTCTGACCACAAATTGTGAAGTTCAATCACGCAGTGTCATTCAAAAGAAACTTTGGCCAATGCTGTGACTTGGCAAATTGAAAAAAATATCAGAGCAAAACCGGCTGAATATGAACACAAATTAAATCCAACAGACCGTAGAGGATCGTCTGTCTCAGCTGTTGTCACACTGAGTCATAGTATGCTGCTCCACATATAAAGGAGCATTTAGTATGTACATGAACCTAAAAGGTTTTGATGTTTTCATTACCGGTACTCACACTGCATTGCACTTGTTTTCTGCAGCTGAAGAATTTTTCATATTTTCCTCCGGCGTGATAAAATTGGAGATACATTTTGCAGGGAAGCAGATTAGCAGGGTGATATACGGGAAGTAGATGACGGCTCCTGCAAGAGGGAGACACTTTCTGCAGTATGTCACCTTGAACTAAGCCATCATTATTGAATCTGCTGAAGACAACACATAGGGAGAAAGAACAGAGAGGAGGAGGGGAACAGAGAGTGAGCTCATGGTGGAAAAACATGATTGACTGAAAATGTGGTCAGGCCCAAGTTAGAAAAAATCGCCAATATAGATGAGAGAAAATGTATGAAAGAAATATATAACCCTAGCCAGAAGACATCAGTTTTCCTCTCAATGTGCGGCTGATTTCTGGTAATTACCAATCGACAACCCACAATTTTGCCGTGAATAAGAGTGTTCTAATGGTCAGATATTAGCATTGATGTCACACTGGTACAGAAGTTATTGAGTGTATAATTTTCTATAATCACAATCCACATCAAATCCATCAAGAGACTTTGGAACTTTGGCTACATTAAAAGTTGAACAAACTGCAGGTGATGATGTGCAGTTGCTTGACATTTAAGGATTGACATTTCCCAGAATCATTCATCCTGCTTGTTAAATTGGTTAGCGCATGTTTCAATGTTGTTTTGTGTAGACTCATGTAATAAAAAGGCAGTTAAATATGTGATCAACTCAAATCATGTTCAAACAATCTCATCCTCTGTTGTGCATTTCATGTGCTGGATAATGCACGACTCATTATTACAAAACATCCACATCTGACTGCACAGACTGCATGTCGTTGCTACGCAGCATAGTTATTGCTGTTGTTCTTCTGATACAGTGGCCATAAAAACGAGTCACCTAGGAGCCCCACGTACTGCAGCACAGTCCTGGAGATGATTTGCACTGAAACTGCATTGGAGAACAATTCCTTTTTTTTTAAATTTCAGTTTAAACAGGGGTTTTTCAGTGGTTAGGATGAGAGGTTAAATAACCTTGATGGAAAAAAAACAGTAGAAAGTGTGAGATCGGGTTAAATCAGGCATTGGGAATAAATGGGTTTAAAGAAAAGTCTTTACTTCATGAATGGATTACTGAGCACAGGGTTGGATCCCTGGTCTTTCCCTGCAAAACATCCCACATAAACATTGTTGGGAAATAATCAATTACATATTGAATTTGTAGTTTAACTCAATTTGAATGTATGTATTGTGTAGTGATTCAAATAATCAAAATTACATTTTTGCCTAAGAAATGCCATGCTGTAGGCCTAGAAATCAATAATCTGACATCAGCTTCTGTTGTCAAGTAAGATATATCACAGTAGCTTTAGTTAACCATACCAGATTGGTCCTGAGGGTAACATTACTGTAGTTCAACTTCTTCTAGGGTGAAGTAATGGTAGCTTGCAAAGCTATGCTTATAAAGTAGCTTCCCTAATCCTGCTCATAAAGATACAATACAACCAGGGAGACTTTTTAAATGACCTCAATGGGACATAAAAGGAATACAAAGAGACCGAAACCACTACTAAGAGACATAAAAAAGCCAATGACTGTGCCAGTGGCCCTATGAAGGAGAGGTGGTGGGGCCTTTTGCATGTCTGTTTCAGAAGCCCATTATATCTGGTGTTACTAATTAAACTTATCACACATCATACATTTTTTTGGTTACTTTTGTATCAGTATTGCATTGTTTAATAATTAACAATTTTATAACATCTGTACTGCCTTTGTCTGAAAATCTGATAATCTCTTAATACTCTATAATACCAATAAGTTCTCCAAAATAAATAGATAGTATTGTTGTCAACATCAGTGTGATACGTGTGCAAAGCAGTACTCAGGAATTTCATTCTGTTACCTTACACTCTGTCGTGACTCACACAACAGTCAACCCTCTGAGACACTGCCGCTGACACAGCAAAACAAAACTGAGACAGGCCCACATGGCTGACCTGCTGTGTGTTCCTGTGTATGTGTCTACACTTACACACACACTTGAATAACCTGTTCTGTTCTCACAAAAGAAGAGTTTGCTACGTGACTTAATTTCCTTGTTTAAGCTTTAGGCGTTTAAAGGCAAAATACACGTTGAAAGCAAACATAGCAAGGGAGGTAAGAATAAGAGGAGAGACATCAGGTGGATCTGATGTTTTTAGCAGCTTTAACTAAAGGTAAGATTGCATTTTGACTTACAAAAAAATGTGAAATGTCTGTAGGTTGGAGTGAGTGCTTAAGGCACTTTAGGTACTTAGCTAGCAACTTGCTCACAATTGAACAATTACCTCTGTAAATGTTTCCTTCCATTCAACACTTCACTGCTTAGTAGCAGCATGTAGATTACTGTGTGAATACAACATAAGGGTCTGGTGGACTTAACAGGAGTGCTCTAAGTTGGCAGAGGAACAAGCGCTGGCACTCTGAAACTTCTTCAGTTTTGTGTTGTATTTATAGCAGATTTACTCCCACATGAGGCTTTACACAGAGGTATTTCGTAACTGAGGGACCAAGCCAAAACAGTATTGACTGATGCATCAAATATAGGTGTCAGCAAGTGTTCCAGGTATCCGACAGAGCGGTGCTATAAGGATGTTGGTGTCTTACTGTACATCTGATAGCTGCAGCAGTCAGAGCTGCCAGCTCAGGCTCATCCCTTCATCGTCCCGTCACCTTTTTGACCCAGTGAAGCAGTTGTGTGTGTTGTGGGCAGGAGCATGCTCATGCTAAGAGAATGCTGACTTTGACCAGTGCATGTATTTTGAACAAGACTGTTTTAAATGGAACTGAATTCAACATGTGGCTGATGTGGATATAGACCATTTTTAGAGAGAGAGAGAGCAGGCAAAATATATTAACAAGTGGCTGGATAAGAACACAGACTTGTTGGGGAAACCTAAAGTGAAATTCTAAACATACAAGTAGCAAGATGCTTATAGTTATGTTATCTGTGATCATGTACAGAATGTCAAATCCTATGACCAAAAGTTAAAGGAGTTTTTTCCAAATATAAGCATTTTTATTGTGTCTTCAGTACAGCGGTAGTCAACATGTTTAATATTTTACAGTCATCAAAACCGCAGGTGTTACTGATTAATGGGTGACCCTCTTAACTTGTGATTCTCAGCCAAATGAATCGTGGTTGCTCTGAGTGACAGCAGCTATTGAATGCATTAATTAAATCCCAATGAAACCCTTCAGTTTTACTACATATACTACTGAAGATGTTCTTATAATTTCTCACAAAAATGTATGCAATTGAGTTCATAAAATCTTATGAAATCACAGTTGTTTTAAACAATATGGTAAACTTGTGATAAAGAAAAACTTTTTTTTGTTTTAGGTATCAAAAGTCTCTGTATGTAACACAAAGGACACACTTCCACAGGATAGCTATGAAGTCCAGTGCACTCTTTTCATAGGAGGGAGTACTAACTGTTCATGATAACTGCCTGGTTTATTACCAATGCCAACAATTTACATAAGTTACCTTAAGCAATCATGAATGCATTTTGCCTAAAGCAAATTCTGACACCCAAACATGCAGCAACTAGACTTGATTCTGGTTACAGTTTTAATTCAGCTTGATAACTATTTATGAATGGCTGGGGGGAAATGCTTACTTCACCTGCCAACATGAGTCTGAAAGTTATTTATGAGCAGGGCTACAAAGGGGTTGATTGTAAGAGTGTGATAGCAGTTGGCATTAAGACTTAAAGGAAGAGAACAGAAATAAAAAACTTAACAACAGAAAGACATGCACTCATAGGATAACATCCATTCAGCAAATTTATCTGTTTCCCATTTAATTCCTTTCCCAAAGGTTTCACTTAGTGTTTTTTGATCAAATTAAACTCTGTAATTGTCCTTTAATCCTTTCAATAACTAGATGAATGGAGGCCATTGTCCCTGTCTTGGGTTTTATGTCTATTTGTGTTAATGTGCAGAGGATTGCGCTCATGACTTTACATGAAAATGTGTGAATTCTAGCAGCCAGCAAGTCTGTCAGGCAGGCAGGCAGCCGATCTAATCTGCCTGCAGTCTGTGATCGCCCCAGCGGGTTGCCATGGGAGATAAGAGATGCAGATGTTGTTGCTGGGCGAGAGAGAGAGAGAACGAGACTTTGAGGCAAAAAAAAAAGAAAAAAAAAAGAAAGAAGAGGGAAAAAAAGAATTGAGGAAGAGAAAAGAAAGGTTGAAAAGCATGAGGAGAAGAAAAAGGACAAATTAGCATAGAGAGCCATTTGGATATAAAAGACAGAACAAAGTACAAGGACACAAAAAGGGGCAAAACAGACATCCAGGTCCTGTTTTAGACTGACAGTGAAGCAGAAAGACAGATAGGTGTCTCTTGTCCTTGCTCTTGTCTGGTCACTGCAGGGGATGCAGATGATGATTGAACACATTGTCAGCGCTGCAGGATCCCACTCAAACAGTGCCAGCCAGGACAAACTGCATCAGTGCGTCTTTTAAACTGCCATGGTCAACAGTCTGTGACATCGTGCCGCTCACATCTCCATAGATGAAAAAAAAAGAGACGCTCAGGTTGTAAATGCTGCTTTTTAGGATTACACCTTCTTCCTTCTTTGTGTCTCCCTCATATGATCCCCTTACACCACACACACCCCTCATGATAACATGTGCAGTTGGCTGAGAACACACGTTGACTGCCAAAGTTGCTATCTTACTGATATAAACAGCTGTGCTTATTGTTGATCTGGCTGTCAGGTGTTGACTCTACAGGTCCAGCCACAGCGCCTTTAACTAGTTAATATTAACTCCCTGATAAGGTCTCTCTCTCTCTCTGTGTGTGTGTGTGTGTGTGTGTGTGTGTGTGTGTGTGTGTGTGTGTGTGTGTGCTTGGTTCTATCTGCAGTGGGAGTGGTAATGATAAGTGCAAGTAACCAGTCTAGGGAATAACATGAGCTTTAATTTCAGTTGTGGTGCCAAAATATAGTACTTTACAATATTACTGTCATTCAAACAACAAAAAAACACTCTTACAGACTTTTCCTGTTTTAAGGAGCTGCAGTTCATCGGTAAGGCATTTATTTCCTGGTTCCTCTTGCTTTGTTTTTTATGATGCTACTGATTATGGAACTCGAAGAATGGCATATTTTACTTTTGATAGTGCATCTAAGTGTGGTATGGAGAGTCAAAGTGATTTTAAGTTGTTTATTTTTTTTCCATCATTGACAACATGATTCCACTGCGATTAACTGTGATGTAGAAATTCTAACAGGAAGCATGAACTGCTGTTGTGGATTATTTACCAGCAATGCTGTCGTGAATGTCTTCATTTCATTGTATCAGATCTAATATTTTTGTATTTGAAGTCTTAGAAGTCTAAAAATGACGAATCTTAATAGCCATTATTTTGTTGCTTTAAATTATCACAAATGTTTCAAATCGTTCAAACACAGAGCAATCTGTCATTTTAATGAAGGTAATGGTGACATATTTCATTTGGTCATCTTTCAAATTACCGCTTCTTGATGCTATGTCAGATGGCATGTCAGAGAGTACAACCCTCACTACAAAAATGTTTTGATCCTTTGAAATCATCATTTGGAAATAACTTTTTTTGTAACTGAGTAAGGGTTGCAAATAATTATAAATCAAACAATGTTCAAATTATCATACTACAGCTTTCTTTTCTTCCATGTAGCATCATTTATTGAATTACATTTGCAACACTATGCGTGACTATGACAAGTGACGCAATTTAGCCATCAAGCTTATGGATACGGTTACTTTATTTGCTTACAACATTATTCAATGCACTCATAAAGTAATTTTAAATACAATTGTTTTGACCAGGGATGACAGCATTGGTCTTCACCACAAGTACATTAGCCACATAGCATTAACTACAGTAACCGGATGGGAAGTAGACTCATCTTATGGTCAGTTAGCAAGTCCACATCACATGAGCTCATGTAACTTATTGTATGGCAGGCTTGTCACAATAACACATTTTTTACCACAATATATTGTCCCAGAAAAATCACAATTAAAGAGTAGTAGCCATTTACATTGATAATGTTTCAGAAACATTTTATGCCAGTAATATCATGATAGTAGAGCAGCATCATTCACTGAACCTTTAAATCGAACTTTTCTTAAAAGAAAGTTTTATTTGGCACCATGAATGGACTGTGCATTAACGTGTATAAGTGTGTACACACTTGCACAGCCCAAACTACCCTGCTCTCATTTTATTTACACATAATGTGCAGAAATCTGAGCACAAAGGCACAAGGCATGTCAACCATTATCACCCTCACATCTTGTTTATGTGTCAAAGTTGACGCCCTGGAGACAGAGATGTGAAGCCACTCAAGGATGCATGTGTTCGTGTGAGCATGTTACTTTCTGAGGAAGTGGTTGTTATCAGTGTGTGTGCATGTGGGTGTGGGAGGCTGAAAGCCTTCTCCGTGCCCTGCCCTTTTGACACAGCTAAGTTTATATTGTGAGAAGAGACCAATATGGTTAGTTGGCCAAGATTATCTGCTGCCGGTGACACTGATGCTACTGTTGTAAGATCTTTGAATTTAGATATTTTGTGTTGTGTGTTGAGTGTTAAAACACTTGTTGAAAGTGTAAATTGGAGCCAACTAAAGGACGATGCCTCTGCTGTTATTCTGTCTAAATGTGTGTTTGGTGTTTGTGCATTTTGGTGCTCTGTGTGTCAAACTTTAACAATGTTACAAACTTATTGATCTTGTCTTCCTGTTTCTGTTTCAGTCTGCAGAGTTCTTCGATATGCTGGAGAGGATGCAGGTATGAAATTCTCATTTAGATTTTTCTTCCCTGTGAATTCAGTTGCAATTCAGTCAATTGTTGCATTGTAGATTTTTTTTGAGTAAAATTTGAAAATACTGTTAGATGGTGTCTGTCCTCTCTTGTCCTTTGATCATGGCTTCATTTAACATATACAAGGATGAGACAGACACTGATGATTCAATCAGTATGGTTCAGCCCGCTGTGCTATGTCTAATCCCCACACTGGGTAATGGGCATGCAGAGGGCAGAGAAGACACTGAATAGATCTGGACTCACTATTTTCTCCTTCTCTGTATGGAATGCATTCAATTCATGTTTTTTGAAGTCATTTTACACTGTATCGCACCCCTTTGAGCCCTTCTCTGGCCCCTGAGGGCCTAGGCTTTGAATAGACTGAGGACAGATGAATTGACAAAAAAGAAAGAGAAAAAGGAGGAATGAGAAAGACACAACAAAAAGGAAGATACAAGTAGTACTATTTTGGGGGTTTTTAGGGAGTAAATACAGGTTTGTGGCAGCAGTGAAGTCAACAAAATGTGTGAATAAAGCAGTCTCACCAGGTGTAGTCAATGGAAATGTACATACATTGAGGACAGGATTATCCCAATTCAACGAATCAGCCATTAAAACCCATAATCAAAATCCTGGAACCTCATTGTTGAGCTCCATTAACTTCCACTTTTGTCCAAAAAATATTAAATTCACAAAAGTCATTCTGCTGCACTGTATTT
>JAOWBC010001387.1:5423716-5433874 GCA_028566105.1 Hypoplectrus providencianus | reverse complement strand
ATTAACTGTCTCTTCACACTCTTTTGTCCTCAACTAAAGGCTAATTGATGCCGATACAACCATTAAATGTGTATTTCTGTGTGTGTGTGTGTGTGTGTGTGTGTGCGTGTGTGTGTGTGTGTGTGTGTGTGTGTGTGTGCGTGTGCGTGTGTGTGAGGGAGAGAAAGGAAGAGAGATAAATGTGTGACGAATGTTATAATCTGGCTCTTATTCTTCACAGGCATTATGGACAGCTACTTTGCACATTCTGCAGTCAGTCCCAGGGGGTGCTGTTCTCATTGCTGTCCTGGCAGTCACTGTGTATTACCTGTCTGAATTACTGTAAATTCAACAGAGCATTGCTACATAATTAATAAACATTGTTTCATATGACGCTGGTTGTGCTTATGCTTTCAAGGAAAACCATGGTCTATCTACAGCAGAGAGAATTAAAGAATATAAAACATTAAGATTACACATTACTGTTTTTTGTGTTTTATTTTCTATTAAAAGGAAAAGTATGAAGCATGTTTTCAACTATCTAAATAAATATAAAGCTTTTAGAATATAGATTACAGCAACACATGTTCATCCCTCCTCTCCAACTCACTTACGCATCACTGTTGGTGAACTGCGCCCCCTAGTGGTTGTGTTGTGCAACAGCATCTATGACCATAAATATTAATTCATGCATTAAAGTTAAAGCGTTTCAGTCTGTTCTACTTCTCCTCTCTCTCCTCTCCCTGAACCACTCATCCTCTGTTTCCCCTTCCATCTCCAGAGAGCCATGCGTGTCAGGAGCCACTCCATGGAGACCATGGTGGGGTCTCATCGTCACAGGAGCCCCGGGGTAGGAGGAGGAGTCCCGGCCAGCGTGAGTGGAGGAGGGCTGCCGCAGAGCACCAGCGAATGCACAAAGAGCACCTTCACTGTGAGTGAGAGGGTAAAGGGCTGATGGATGATGGGGAAAGATGGATGGTCACTAAGAAGGCAAGAGGGATCAAGCAAGGAGAACTGGGTTTAAGAATTTTAACCTTCAAGTTTGTGCCTCACCAAGGACATTTTTGGAGTTTTTATTTTTAGATGATCTAACTTCTCTCATGAGGTATCAAGTGAGATTTTACTTCTTTTTTTTTTTTAAATCTGACACTCATTTCAAAAACTTAAAATGCATCAAGACTACTGTTGATAATCGCTGACACAACCCAAACTGTGAAAGAAAACTTTTGATCTCGTCCTAAATTAATTGATTTGGGCCCCCTGTATAAATATTAAATGGATGAATTTTCGGATGAGAAAGCAGGTCAGCAGTTGATGCCACATAGAAGTAGTGTATACTATCTGAAAGCTAGTATTGATTTTCAGTTGATACCATTTGTTGAACTAGCATGCAGCCATTTTTAAAAAATAATTTTTGTATATTAATATTTGTTAAAAAGAAGAAACCTAAACTGTATAATCTGTGATCTTTAGCCTCCTGTGTTGTCAGCCAAGTCTCCTCTGAAGAGTCCAGTGAAACGGCGCTCAGGCCTTTTCCCTCGTCTCCACTCCAGCACAGAATCCCCAACAGACAAACACACACGCAGGTTGGTGATTACGAATTTGCTGTTTTAAATGTTGCTCCATTTCTTGGTTGATTTGATATTTATGCCACACCACAGACAACAGCATTGTCTATGCTGTCCAGAAAATGATTGCATTGTTGTTGTTATTGATGTGTTGTCTTTGTCTCCAGCGACCAAAAGCTTGCAGAGATCTGCCCGCTGTCCCAAGAAGTGAGATCAGAGACATCATCCAATCCCAGCTCACCTGAAATCTGCCCCAACAAAGAGAGGTAAGACCAGAATTCTCTAAAGGGAGATGAAGTTAGTGTTTTGTCGCTGATCTGAATTCCTAGCATGTTCACCTTCCCTGTTCGTCTCTGTTTTCCTCAACAGGCCATTTGTCAAACTGAAAGAGTGCAGCAGCAGCAGCGGCAGACCCAACATCTCTCGTTCCTCATCCAGCACCAGCAGCTTCAGCAGCACCACAGGAGAAACAGAAGCTCTGGAAGAACTGGAGACAGTGAGTTTGGGCTTGACTTTACAGGACAAAAGAGATGAAATTGAGTGTTTGGAGTCAAGAGAGCACACATTCTAAAGGAATGTGAGGGTTGTCGGGAGCATCAAGGCTTTAATGGGTGAAATAGTGTGTAATTACCAAGATCGTTCTCATGGAGAGTGTTGAACTGCACAACATTGATTATAATGATTACAGCTCCTCTCACTTTCCGTGCATCAGATTCACTGCTTGTATGGTGTGAGAAATGCTGTCAAATCATTCCCACTTGCACCATTTAACTGGATGGAAATCAGTGTGCACAGATGCACAGCAGGCTGTTTGTCACTATTGAGGGCCAGAGATAAACGTGAATGACGTGCTGTAGCAGTAAAGTGCACCAGTGGGAAATCACAAAAGAAATTTAGATTCATTATTTCTTTGCTTTGTCATAGAAAAGACCTGATGTTGTTCTGATTTGTGTAAAGGAAAATCTTGAGCATTCTCATATCTTAAATGTAAATGTGAATCAGTCGTTTGGCTTAGCTTAGCTTATTTAGCTTATCACAAAGACTGAAAACGAGGAAAAGCCGCTAGCATGGCTCTTTACTAAGGTACTTAGCACTTTAAAGTTTTTCAGCTAGTCTTTATGCTAAGCTAAGATTACTCTCTGCTGGCTTTTATTCTCTAAAGTGAATAAAAAGGTATTTTCAAAACTGAACTATGTTATGGCCTTAATACAATTTATATTGACTTTTTATCTTAATGATCACTGCTAATCAGAAAGTTTCCTTTTTTTTTTAAATTAATACTCATACTATTGAAGTAAGTAAATAGGAGCTATTGTTTTTCCTTTTTCATCTAGCTAGAGCTAGAGCAGCTAAACAATGGCTTACAGGGGTTGAGACTGTGTTACATTTTTTAAAGTGTTACAACTGACCCCTCATGACACATATGAATATAGATATACATATAAAAGAATCAAGATATACGCATACATCCTCAATGAAAGTTCTTCTAAAGTTCTCAGCAAAAATTTATTTTTGTGAATGACAGTCATTCTTAATGTGATATGAAAGAAAACATTTTTCTTTTATTCTTATTGTTACAACTTTCCCCTTGCATTTTAAATGTATTCATTAATTTTGTGATATGCTACAGATGTTGGAACCCTTGCCTTTTGTGGTTGACAAATAAGGGTACGTCTGTGTCATTTCAGTCCACAAAAAAATAGGGTTTTTTTTGTGCTTAGTCAAAAACATGTCTCAAAAGTCCCCAGTCTCCCCTACTTCCTTCCTAACATTAAGTGCCTCTTCCTGGATTCACAAAGCCCTTTCAGTTTTTTTGGCTCCTCCATCTCTTCTTCCATGTTAACTGTCCTTCTGCTCTCCGTCCCCCAGGCCAGCCATCCCTCTATCGCGTCCTCTTCTGCCTTTAGTCCTTCCCTCAGTGTCGACAGCCAGGGATCAGGTACGCCTGTCATCATGTGCCGCAGTCCAACAGGTAGAACTATGATTTTACACACAGCAACACAGAGAGTATTCATATCTGACATTTATACAGAATTAGATACTAGAGCAGACAGATTCTCTTATGCGCATTCCCTTCTTTCATATTTTGCAGATGTGAAGAATAAGACATCACCGAGGTCAAACTTGAAGTTTCGCTTTGACAAAATGAGCCACTCATCCACAGCTGTAAGTCTTGAAAGGCCTGCCTGATCAGCATATTTTAATGAATGTTGTCAAGAAACTTTCTTGTCTCAAGGTAGTGTAAAAAAAGGAAGAAAAGAAGGGAGAGAGAAGATCTCATTTATCTCATATAAAAATAAAAATTAAGGTCAAGTTTTTTTTTTAATAGAAACTAATAACATGATTTTGTACAGAAGCCCAAATGCCACCAAAGAGCAAAGTTTAAAAGCAAGTGTGAACGGTTTTGCCAACATATATTTTGTTCAAGTTTTTTTCTTGTTGCATGTTAACAAGCTTTGTTACTTTGCTGAAGTCTTTCTTTGGGCTACAAAGAAAAAACATGGGTGCTTTTAGCCCCATTTAGAACATGGGGTGGGTGGTGGTGCACTTTGACCTCTTGTGGCCAAAATAAGTATTACACCAACAAACACTAAAAAATGGACCTGGAGATAAAGAACAAAAATTACCTGCTCAAACTCAAGCTTTTCATTATTATGTATTATCTTATTTTTATAAGCTATTTTGGATCACTATCCTGGAAAAGCCTTGTGTGTTCTGAAATCATAAACAGGAGAGGAGACAATTAATAAATAAAATAATAAAATAAATAAATAAATAATAATAATAATAATATTCACTTCAATATGCTGGAAGCAAAAAGTAAAAGTTCTCCGGTGTGTTTTTGATACACTCACTGTCCATCTTAAGGACATCTCATTAACTCTGTATCACTGTTACATCATTAACACAGACAAGCTGGTGTTGGGAAATAAGAGTCAGATTGAAAGATGCATGTGGTCAGTTTAAAGTCTCTAACCGAACTCTCTGTTCACTCTGTCCTCTTTCAGTCCGAGTAGCGTCATGGAATGGAAACACCAGAGTTGCACAACAAAGGGACAGCGCGGGCTGATGGAGCTGCAAATATAAAATGAAGAAACATCACAACAACAACAACAACAACCACAACATCACTGTAGAACCACTTCCTTAAGCCAAGGACACCAGAGTCCCAACACACTATATATGAACTGACAATACTGTGAGTGTACAGCGAGGAGAAGCAGCTGACCTGTTCTTTTTAACCAGCCTTAGGCTACAGAAACTAGTCGATACTTTGCTGATGTTACAAGTTGCTGCATCTCAGTTATTAATTGTTCACATCACATGAAAGTCCGAGCATGGCTGTAATACTGTGAGTGTAGGCCCAGCTAGGCTTCTTCTCAAGCATCTAGTATCATAGTGGGACATGGTGATCTAGGCAACAGGTAACATGGCTGAACCGTTACTCTTTTGACTGCTGAATGCCTTGTTGAAAGGAGGTCAGACATCAGGATTTTCCGCTTTTTGCCTTTGGTACGTCTGGCAATAGTTCCTCTTTTGCCTAAAAATGTACGGAGACACACAGACAAACTCTCACGTGAACAGAAACACAGACTAGACATATAGTAGCAGCACTTCAGAGGCGACAACACTGGAAGTTTCAATTAAACGCTTTCTTAGGGAACAACTTTGATTTTTAAGATGGTTTTGTAACTTGCTGCATTGTGTCTACGCACTACAAACACAACACTGCTGAAACTCAGCTGATGGGGATGATGTGTGGACATTATTGGAGCAGAACAGTTAGTAAAATGTGTCGAGAGTTGTGTAACTGTATTGCAATGTGTGTGTGTGTGTGTGTGTGTGTGTAAAGAGATGTGTTAAAAAATCGTTGAATGCACAGCGACATTTGTGATTAAGCACAGGATAGTGTGGATGTGTATTCAGAATATGTGTGTGCATAATCACATTTGTAAATGTGGAAGCAAAATCTCCATATCTGTAGTCAGATTTGCAGGAGAAAGTTACAGATTTGTCTTCACCTACACAAATCACGTTATGCATTCACAGAGTTATGTAGGTATTTACAAATTTAAAAGCATGCAAAGTCTGCACACTGAAATCGGCTCCTGATCCAAGTAAAAATTAACCATTACTTTATCCAGAGCCCATTTTAGTGGCCATACTTGGTTCCTTATCATCCTTATCATATATATATATATATATACAATTGTAATTATTTCCAAATGGAAAATGGATAAGTAATACACATTTTCATATTTAAGTACATATTCAGTACATATGTAGAGATTTTTTTTGACAGATTTCCAAATGTGATGATGCACTTGATGACTTGAGTTACAACACTGTTCACACACATTTGCAAATAGTTCCGCGACAGTAATGTCCCCGTGATATGACAGCATTTCTGAACCTGTGAGGGTAACATCATATCCCTGAACTTAAGTGCTTGGTGAGTGGAAATTAGTTTGCATGGGGCAAAGTAGGAGACACTGCCAACATTTTGCCATAAGCTTATTTTAGCCAAAGCTGCGCCTTACAATCTATCAACAAGCCCTTTTCATCATAGTCTCTCTCTGTCTCTCTCTCTCTCTGGAATTTTCTGGATCTGGTTACAGCACAGTTAAGGGTAGCCGATCAATACCCACATCTGCTGAAAATAAGACATTGCACTTACTGAAAACATTTCACCCTCTGATACCTCCCATTGAAGCTTGCTAGCACTGTGTATCTGTATCTAAGTTTGGTGGAACTTTTGAACAGGAAAGTCCCCCAGATTTAAAGTTTCCCAGCATGTGAGCTCATGAAGATGATTTGAAAAAATGCTTCAGGTTACATGAAACTTTTACAGAAGTCCTTAGAGGCAAGTAAGAAAAAAAAAAATCACATTTCTGGGTGTGATGTACATTTTTTTTTGTCCATTGTGTTTTTGGCTCCAGAAGAAGAGTTTCACCAGAATGACCATTTTGAGTTCCCTTATTCTTTATCCATCTGTGAAACTGGTGGAAAATAAAAAAGTCTTGTCAGTTATGAACATTATTCATCAGGCACATTTTATTATAATACTCTTTTCAGCTACAGGAGGCTGAAGTGCAGAGCCACCCCATGTTACAAATAGAGCTAAAAGCATTGCTTTTTTCTTCCATTTGAGACTGACATTTTGTTAGCTTATTGCATTTTTTTTTCATTCTCACATTTTTAAAAATGTATTTTTATCTGCACCAATATGTTGGTAACATTAGCTGATCAGCCAAGATAAAAATTAATTTCCAGGTTTTAGACATTTTGCCTCTTTCACAGATGCATTCAGAAAGTTAGAGATCCTGCATTTTCAGTTCTAAGGGGAGGATGGTGGACTCAGAATATTTGGTACCCATAAAATGACATTTGCCCAACCAGGCTACGCTAATCTTGGAAAAGCCTTTTTTCGCCTGTCTATGAGTCCTACACACAGAAGAAAAAACGGTCTATTTCAGACTCGGAACATTTACAGAAATGTTTCTTTTTCACTGGCCTTTCAGGACTTCTGTATTCACTGAACCACACTTTGGCAAAAACACCTTGAATGTGAACTTTGAACTTTTTTTGTATTTTTGATTTAACGCTTTGTTAGTAGTTAATAACAGGTCTCTTAAAAGTAAATCGCAAAAACCAGTTGCTTACAAGCACAACGGGACGATAGGTCTACTCTAGTCCTCAACTATATCCTAACCTTAGCTTGGAACTGCACAAACTAGATTTAGCAGGGCAACCTAAGAGTGTGCTAATCAAGAAAAAAGCTTAAAGACACACAGATGTGTTTGCTATGTGACCAAACAACAAAACTGGAAGGTCTTTGGAAGAATGTCGATGTACTCTTATTGTGGAGCGAACCATTCCTGGATGGCTTGAACGCGTGTGAACTTCTGTCACATGAAACTCAAACCCCAGAGGGTTTAAAGGGTCAGTTCATCCAAATTACAAACACAAACTTTGTAATTCAGGTGATTTTTGAACCTGCAAGTAAGCTATTCAGTTCCTTGGTGAGCACGGACAGAATCACACAGAGGCAGGAAGTTCAGATATCATTTAGTTTGTAGCAGGTATCGCCTAAATGCCCTGCAGCCTTTCCTCTGTTGATACGCTTAATTTATTAAAATGATAACTTCTTTTGCATTGATGTCATGTAAAAATGTAACTGCAGAGTACGCTTATTAATAAGGTAAAAATGATTAAAGGAAATATATTAATTTAAAAGATGTCTAAACATGTATATGTATATTTGGTTATGTAACGTGCCATTGAGAATTTATTCTAAAATAAAATGTTGTATTTTGTGTCATTTATGTAGTTATTCATTTTCAAAAACTCATGTAACACTTGTTTAACACTTTCATATTTTGTGTACATATACACATCATGGACCTTTGTAGATATAACAGTCAAAGTTGGTTTCACATAAGAAAAACAGTCAAAGACTGCATTTTATA
The DNA here is from genome assembly GCA_028566105.1 of Hypoplectrus providencianus. Classification (NCBI taxonomy): domain Eukaryota; kingdom Metazoa; phylum Chordata; class Actinopteri; order Perciformes; family Serranidae; genus Hypoplectrus; species Hypoplectrus providencianus. Next base: position 5,425,857 of record JAOWBC010001387.1, on the reverse strand, counting down.
GCAGAGTCTTTTCTCTCTGCAGCACCTCAGGGTGGTTCAGCTGCTTGGTGCACACTGCAGGATCTCCTCATTATCTGCTCCACTTGCTGTCTATTATGCTACCTGCACATGAAGGATTTCTTGGCACTAAAAACAGTCATTACTTCTACATGAGAGTGTAATCAGGACAATTCATATTCATGCAGGGATACAAATTACCCTGCTGTGTTATTTTCTGTCTTATGATGTTCCCTGTTTTTATGATTTAACACAATATGCATGAATACTCTTGACCTCAAAAATGGTTTAATTGAAATATTCATCTCAAAGATGCAGTCCTGCAAGTCCGAAGCTCCCTGGGTTCACAAGTTGTTATGAAATGCTTCCTGATGATGTCAAGGATCAGTACAATTTCAAAAAATATTTCATAATTGACCATAAGTGGATATTATTCCACCTGCTTTGATTGCAATTAGGAAAATTTGAGGGATGAGTACACAGTGGACTGATCAGGCGGTCTGGTGGCTTTCTGTTGTCTCAGTGCATCCTGGGAAATGTCTGCATACACCACCTGGAACATTATGATAGAGAAAAAATGTTTTTAATGCACATAAAGGCATATGGGCTGCAGACATATCCATGGCTAACCAGGGGAAACAAACAATGTTGAGGGCACTGCAAAGGACATCCTTCCTGTGTTAAACAGGACATTCACCCACCTCAGTCTTCTGCCGGGCCTTTGGGGTGGCTGGAAAATGCAAAAAAAAAAAGTACAATGAATAGAGTGGTTTCAACAATTCTGCCACTAGCTTGTTATCAGGGTTACAGCAGATACCTTTGCGAGGGGGATGACTGCGTTTCTGTGGAACGGGACATCGAGGGAGAGGCTGTGGAGTCGGAGGCAGTTGGTCTCTGTATACAGCTGAATGTGAGGAAAACGCCCTAGGAAGTTGCTGAGGCTTGATCTTTGAACTCAGACAACGAGCCAATCCCAGAATGATGGGAAGACAAAGAGAAGCACCAGCACAGACCAGCACCCTGTGCCATACACTCCTCGGAGAGGGGACAGCTGTAAATAACACAATCAGATATTTCTGTTGGACTGAAATAGAGTGTTTCCTGTTATATATAGATAGCAATGTTTATCTTAATTCTACATACCTGCAGTGACATTCACATACTTCAAATGTCCCTGCTCAATGTCACCGTGAGCCCATTTAACACTGCATCCATAGGAACCTTCATCCAACTGATTGACTCTCATTACATATAAAGTGAGTTGAGTTTGATCAGCTGAGAGCTCCACTGTGGTCAAATGGTGCCTCTCACTTAACTTTTCGTCTGTTGAATTTGTCTTCATCCAGCCTCCTGTCCACTTTCCTCCACAGTGCTCAACCACACAGGACAGAGACAGACTGCCCCCTGCTGGGACATACACTGTCTGACGTTGTGCAAGGACAGCCTGGATGCATTCCTCAGCATGGATCAGACCTGAAAACAGAAGTCTCCTATAGCTTTAACAGCTTAACAAGAAAATGCAAGGACGGGTTTTACTGTTTTTATAAAGTAATTAAGTGTGTGATCTCTAAGAGTTCAACTGAAAAACAATATGGTCAGAAGCAAATATTACCATCATATTTGTTAAGTCTATGTATTGGACTTAATCGTGGATGGATAACTGAATCCGAAACAACAACAACAACAACAACAACAACAACAGCAACAACAACAACAACAAAGAGACAAAAAATAAAAAGACCAATTATGACCAAAAAGAGAAAAACAACAACAGAGAACCGACTACAAAGAAACAGAAAAGGAAGCAAAATGACTAAAATAACAGCAACAAAGACACAATATTACAAAAAAGAGGAAACACTCACCAACCAAAAACACACTTACTGGATATAATTAAACTGTGTGCGTGAATCTCTAACCACTGACTCAGCTGTACACACACACATGGCCTCCCTTTACTTATCAGGGCCCAGCACTGACTAGTGCTAAAGTACTGTTGCTTCTAAGATTTATTATTATTATGTTGTTGTTGTTACTATTATTATTATTATTATTATTATTATTATTCATTCATTCATTCATTCATTCATTTTCCGAACTGCTTCATCCAGGTAATCCCGGGTCACAGGGAGGCTGTGCCTATC
>JAOWBC010001387.1:5406529-5423065 GCA_028566105.1 Hypoplectrus providencianus | reverse complement strand
TTATTATTATTATTATTATTATTATTATTATTATTATTATTATTTATTTATTTATTTATTTATTTATTTATTTATTTTTTAATATTATATTACTTGTTTGTATTACATCCACGATAGACACTGCCATTAAAAACTCTTTTAACTCATTGCCCTCAAAATCGCAAAGTCACAATGATCAAAAATAGTCAGCCACATACTAGGTTTTGACCTTGTCTTATTGTCATGTTGATTTTTTGGTTCTGATTTTAGAATCCATGTCTTCAATATACACAACACAAATAGTTTAAAAACAACAGTAGATTTGAATATCCAGATAGACTAAAACTAATATAATGTACATCACCACTCATAGTGGGGTAATGTGCAATGTGGTATTAGTACCTTTACCAAATTAAGAGAGTAAGGAAATATTTCTTTCACCACTGCACCGAAGCTATTGCCACAGTGGTGACTATAATCAAACAATACTCAGCCTGTCAAGTTCCTTACATATAGAAAGATGTATGGAGGAGATTAACCTGGTTTGTGGTAAGAGTTTAAATATAATTATACTTGTGACTTACCAGTTTGAAGAAGGCAGAGACAGCTGATGGTCCTGAGGAGATAGAGACACATGTCTTCTGACTGGAACAGTGTTGCACAACATTCAACAGAAGTTGGTTTTGGTTCCTCTGTATATATCAAGTCGGGACTTTTGCAGAGGACTGTATAACCTGCATGACTTTGTTCTAAAGCTGCTTGTTCAAATTGCTGTCAGTTGCTGAGAGTCCATTAGCTTGGTCTATCTCTCACTTTCTTTTCCTCTTCTTAATAATTTGACAGGCTTTCCTACTGCTGCTTTTGTCCAGATGGAAGCAAAAGGAAGGAAATCACCCGTCAACCCCCTCTACACACACACACACACACACACACACACACACTGAACAAGGCTCACATGCTAAACTACAGGAAAGCAATGACCTCATAAAAGGGAATATTAATCATTCTACAGGAAAGGGGCCAATTTCAAGGAACAGCTATATAGAAAGAAAAAAAACACTGGGCAATACCGAAAGTAACCTAAATTCTTTGATTTGCATGGGCAATGTTTGATTTAAAAAGGTGGTGCTTGACAGAAAAATGGTGTTTACAGGTATATTCTGAGAAGAATCAGATATATTTTTTAACATTGAAGTCAAAACCCATAAGACAAGTATGAGCTTGGAAATATAATAATATCCCCTTTTAAGCAGATTTATGTATACAGTCACAGCATCGTCAAATGTTTGGACTTTCTTTACCCTGTGAATTGCCAGCCACAATCAGAAAAATTATCTTCAGCAAAAAGTTAACCTTCAAAATAAAATCTGCGTTTTCACTTCCTAAAAAGAAAAACATGTTCCTTAACTTGTTTTCACTTAGGTTTTGCTTAGCAATAATCCTCATAATCATACCTTAGATAAAACATCTCCAACTTTGCTGACTTCCAATGTGAGTAATAAATCAAGGATACTTACAAATAGCTTCTAGGCGCGGTTTTACTTTGTTAAAAATAACCGGAGGTTTGATACGCAATTGTTCAGTTAGGATTGACTCTAGGCGCACTCGTTTATAATTGCTCTGTGACTTTTGGGTCACGTGATGTGTGGGAATGACAGAGGAAGTAAAAATACTTTGGAATACTTTGGAAATCCTTTGGAATGCAAAGCTAAATATAGTTTGTATGTAAGGCAACATTAATAATAATTATCATATTACAATTATAACTAATAACAGCAGGACCTGCTGTCATAAATTCCCCTTGGGAAGACTGTTAGAGAGGCTTAAGGATTTATACATATATAAAAACATTTTAAGTTTACTGCTATTGAACTTATTTCATGGACTAAAAGCGAGGTCCGTTAAGGATCAATTTCTTGAACCAGAAATTAAAACATTTACATCACCTCAGGAAAAAACACAAACAAACATGTTTTGTTTGTCTTTCTGTTGTGAACTTTTACTTGCTTTATTTACGGAAAACAGCTCATACTTTTTTGAAGGGTTGTCTTGGAATTGTACATTGATTGGTACATTTAAATAAATCAATATTAAAATAAAGAATTCAATTAAAACATTTAATTGGCTTTGATGCGGTGCAGCTCCTTGTCACTTGTTCACACCTCGAACTCCGCCCATCCGCCACGTCAAGACCGGCCGCGAGTGCATAAACGAGCGCACCCTGTAATCACACTGACTGACTGTCGGTGAATGAGATAAACAAAGAGCCGGTGACTTTTCAGGAAAACAGACAACGCTCCCTAAGCTCCACGGAAATATGGAAACTGGTAAGTTGAGACCCACTTTCTCCTGGTTCGGTTCCGGAGGTTGGTGTCGCCGGAAGGCTGAGCTCAGTATGTATTTGACAGCTAGAGAATGACAGCTGAGGGAGCTAACGGGCTAAGTTAGCATTCACTGCGTTAGCATGCCAGCCTGCTAGCATGCCATTGCCTTCGCTTACTTATCTAGGTTTGTCAGCCCATGCCGATACATTGTCAGCAAGGGACAGGCATCCGAACTGAAGACACAGGCAGCTAACACATCTTACCTTATTAGTTTAAAACGGGCAGCTTCAGGAGCCAGGGGTGTTAGCTCGTGTAGCTAGCTAGTCGAGAATGGAGTTGGAAATAGCAGAAGCTGTCAAAGTCTTTAAAGTGGCGGTGATTCATTTTAGTTGGAGTGGGCAAAAAAAAAAAGTTTCACCTAATTGCAGCATTTGCAATATGTTGTAACAATTCAATATGAACAAAATAATCAAAGCTGTGAGTTGACCTTTGGCCAGCCAAGTCCATTGAGTTGGATTGTTTCGCTTTCGCATGTTAACGTCATGTTTCATTACACTTGTTCGGTAACCAGAAGTTTTGGCTTTGGTCAGAGGGCCAGTAGATCTGTGTTAACTTATTGCTCTCTTTTATCGAACCATTAGTTTACCAATATTTTCAGGGCAATAACAAAATAATTATGATAATTTAATAGTGTCATAGAATTCCGATCTTTGAACTCTGTTTTTGTCAGCTACTTTGGATATTCACTGTGCCTCCACCGTAAGGCTTTATGTCAACAGTAGTTGGGCATAATAAAGTGCTTAGCTAATATAAAGCCAATTGTATAACCACTGATGTGTAAATTTGCAAGTCACCCTGGCTGCCTTTGCTTGGCCCCTCTCCATAGAAAACCACTGTGATGTATGTCCTCAGCATTCATGTCTCCACTTGTTGAATAACAGCCAGACCAACTAACGAACTAATTCACTCACTCTTCAGTGTGGGGTTCCTTAATTATGTCTTTGCTGTCAGTTTTAAGATGTGGGCTAGTACTCTGTTACAAATTGAAGATTCATCTCTTACAATTTCCCCTTTGTTATCAATCTCTACTCATCAATGTCAAAAAATTCTACCGTTGTGCCACAAGCAAAAGTGTTCTCCATGAGACCCCATGCAGGCCTGCTCTTGAAATATTCTCTGCCGTAGGCTTGTTTCTGCTTATTTTCTGATAACATGGCCATGACAGTTAATGAAGTTTGACACTGTTCTAATCTGCGGCGGTCAGTGCATTTGTGTCGATGGAAAATAACAGAAAGCAGCTGAGAGAGAGGGGTCGAACTCTAGGCAGCATGCATGACTAGGCAATGTCCCTCTCCATGTTTAATTACTCGGCACTATTATTTCACAGAACTACAGACCACACGTAAGTAGCAGTTAGTTCTGTCAAAGTTTGTGTGCACCTATCCTTCCCCTGTCCAGCGGGATGAAACAAGCAATCTAGTGGGTTCCTCTCACAGTCAAAACCAGATGAGTGATTACCCCCCACCCCCAGAGCCACTTATAGCACAAAGTATTCTTAATTATGCCTTGTTAGGCTTGTTTGGCTTTCCCCCCTGAGCAAATCTGTATCAGAACTCTTGTCATATTTTTGCTCAATATCACCAGATTTTGTTCCACAATAATCTCTGTACAAACGGTGGAAAGCGATGCACCAGACAGTTGTGGTATTCAATAAATGATGTGCTGTTAGTTTACGACTATTGATCGGGTATTTTCCAGGCATTGTTGTGACATCTGAGTGCGTGAGTGCTCATAAATCAGATCTTAAGAGGAAAGTATGTATGCCTAAAGTGCACAGATGAGTCATGGGAATTACGACATAAGGAAATTTGTCCTCATAGTTGCAGTCAGCTGTCTGTCTCACTATAAAAGTCTTCCTGTTATGTGGTAACATCATTTGTGCTCAAGTTCCTTATGTTATCATTCATTATGTTATTCCTTCATTTGGTTTGTTATTCTTTGCTTCCTTCTTCCCTTCCTTCTTCCCTTCCTTCTGTACCTCCCCCAACTTGTTCCTCCAGGTCTGAGTCAGGAGAAGGTAGCCACCTTCCTTAAGCGGCTGCGGGCCGAGCCACGCTACCTGCTGGCCCAGAATGTGTCCACCTGCATTGACCCATTGGAGGTTTGTCTGCACCGGCAGACTGTCCAGGATACTGTGCACATTTTTCAGCACTCTATCCCCACAGAGGGCAAGCCCATCACCAATCAGAAAAACTCAGGTAGGATATTATTTAATGTAACAATCCCTGACATAGAGACCTTTACATGCCTATGCCCCAACAAGTATGCATTTTAAGAAATCATTGACAACCTGAAAAGCTTTCCATAAATGGTGTATATGTTGTTGTTTTTTAAAAGCTGTTGCTAACTGTAATCATCAATTTAAAAAGATAGACAGGCATGCTCTTCCTTGGCCTTACATTTATTTTACAATTTTGTTAGGTGGACTTTGCACTGTAAAGTTGGATGTCCCTCTACATTGATTACTCAAAGCAGTTGCCAGCTGGAATTTAAATATTCTCACTTTAAGCATTTGTTTTTTCTGATTGCATTATTCTCTTCAACTTGCAATTAAATCTGGGGCGAAAAGATGCATTTTAAATCTGCTTTTTTCTGGCTGTAATCTTGTTTTGCTACATGGACTTTGGTCAGTTGAAACCACTCATTACGTGTTGGTGGATATAGTTTTGGCTGCAAAAGTTAGTCTTGTCTCAGAGGCAGATTAACTATCCCCCAAGTCTGACAAAAGACTAATGCACTTTGAGCATCCTTAAGACAGTCCATGCCCTTCTACAGAGCAGATCATTGGCCTCTTTTTTTACTATTACTGGCAACTGTACAGTTCTCAATGATGTGCATACTTGTGTCTTTCTTTATCACCAGGGAGATGTTGGATCTTCTCGTGCCTCAACGTCATGCGACTTCCCTTCATGAAGAAGTTTAACATAGAGGAGTTTGAGTTTAGTCAGTCCTATCTCTTTTTCTGGGACAAGGTGAGATATACAACCATTGTATTGTATTTTATGTTCAATTATGGATTTATTTAAGAAGTTTTGTAATCTTTACTATTTTTTTTTTTTAATGCTTTGGCTAAACATTCACTGTATTAAACATTTGTGAATTATCAGTGTGTGTACATTGAGGGTAGGACATTTTTTGCCGTTTGTGTTTGATGTTTTTGTTGTTTTGCAGTCAGGGCAACATGTGGGTGTGTGTGTGTGCATGTGCATTGGCGCAGTACTATTATGCAGCATTCTGCTACTATACAGTCATTGTCTTTCTAAAACCCCCTTTTGTGTGTTGTGGTCAGTGCTCTTCCAGGTCTGACATCACAGTGACCCCACATTTTTAGCTCTGTCTTTTTCTCTTTATGACCTTGTGCCATTTTCTCCCACGTTTAGACAGTGGTTGTCCACCACATATGTACATTTCTATGGAAGTGCCATCCGTAGGGATTAACTGACTGAGATATAGGTACCAAACAAAGAAGCAGTAAATGTAGAGCTCTAAGAATATCCTGCCCCCTCTGAGCCTCTAAGCCTCTAAGTTATTTGCCTTATTTTTTTTTATTTCTCATTTAATTTTTTGCCTGTGTAAATGCATGTGGCATATTTTTTAAGCAATGTTTAAGTGGTGTTTCCCTCTTTGTTTTTAGATGTTGGAAGGCTAGCTGCACCTCCTACTACAATAAGTCAATTAGAAATTGTAGTTTTTTGTCTTGAGGACAAAACGTCCCATTTGAAACCCATTGGAACCAAACATTTTGATCACACCACAATCTCAGCATAAAATCATGCATTTTGTTGGATCATGGAACCCAGCCCTTGCTTCTAAACCTTACATGGTTTTTCAAACACATTGAGGCCATTGTGCATGATGTTTTCCTGGTGTTCTTTTTTTCTTATTGCTGTTGTATTACGGAGCAATGCAATGTTCAATGTAATGCATTAAAACCAATGTTGTCACTAATTACTGGACTGTATAAAGAAATTCCCCTTAGCCATTTAGTATGAAAAAACATGTAAACAAGCTGGCATTTAACGTGTTAACGTTCTAGCATATGTGGTAGTTATGACCAGGACAGATGTTTGTTAAAACATGCACCCTGGTGAAATCATGTTAGTACATTTATTATATATTTTTTTATTATTTATTATTTTTTACTTTTGCATTCTTTTTTCATCAGAGCACCTTTTTTTTTTTTTTAAGTGGGGGAGTTAAGTCTGCCAAGCAAGTGGTAGTCTCTTTATAAGCAAGTTGTTTAGGATTCTGAATGCTTGCAATTGAAACGACAGACGTGTACCTTTCTTCTTTAAACATAGTCTAGGTGTAAAAATCAATGGCTGTGCAAGGCCTGCCCAACATTCTTGTTTATTTATTGTTATGAAGGTTAAAATTTGATTATTGAATATTAAATATAATCTGAACTCTTTAAATGATGGAGTCTGAAGTCCTCAGTTTTGTGACAAAAGTGTAACTCAAATCTATACTTCAGGAAGAAATATACCTACTTTTTTTGTAATACAGCACCTCAATTTCTTTTTGCAGTTACCATATTTCTGTGTGGTGTTTGTTCTTCTTTTGTCAGGTTGAGCGTTGCTACTACTTCCTCCAGGCCTGTGTGGAGACGGCACAAAGGAAGGAGCCGGTGGACGGACGCCTGGTCCAGTTCTTGCTGTCCAATCCAACCAATGATGGTGGACAGTGGGACATGCTGGTCAACCTCATCGGTTCGTTGTCATCTAGATACAAAATCACATTTCATTCTGCATTATTGTCAAAGCAGGCTACATGGTAGAGTCATGGATTGAAATTCCCTTATTAGTCCCACAATGGGGAAATTTATTCATGAATTTATTCTTCATCAATAATTGACTAAGCTGTCTAATGTGTGAAACTGCGAAGATATTTGGAAAAAAACAATGAACTGCACTTTTTCTGGGTAGTCTAAGAGCTTTTTGAACCGATTCTGAACAAAGTTTTAAAATGTGTTTTGTGTGCTGTTTTGTCTTTAGAGAAGTATGGCGTTATTCCAAAGAAATGCTTTCCAGAGTCACACAGCTCAGAGGCCTCACGCAGAATGAATGACATCCTAAATCATAAGGTTCGTTTACAAATGTCCTTTGGCTCATACTAACATACCAGTGAGTCACGTAATTGGTGAGGCTCTGCTGACTGTTGTTTTTGTCCCACTGTGCATTATAGCTGAGAGAATACTGCCTAAGACTGAGGAACATGGTGGCCAGCGATGCTACTAAAGCTGAACTATCTGATGCCATGGACACCATGATAGAGGAGGTGAGACTGAAGAGCACACACACAACTGTTTCCGGTAGAATATATGATGAAGAGTCTTTCCAGGTACAATTACAATTTAGCCACTACACCAGTGATCATCAACTGGTAGCCCTGCAAGCCACATGAAGCTAGTCAAAGCTTTCAGTCACACGGAGGAACAGCTTATTGAATTAAAAAAAGCATTCTTGTATATAGAATACTTGCAATATCATTACTGTAATCACAGTTTTTAACCATTACTCATCAGTGAATTACCTCATGGCAGACTGATCTGAGAGTATCTGTTTGTTAACATGGGTTTCCCATGTTTTTTGGAGTCTGATGACACTGGTGAAAGCGGCATAGATTAAGTGAGAAAGTGAAAATAAACAAGGCATATGTACATTATATTTCAGTTCTAATGAGTCTGGCCCCTGGAAAAATGTAATTTGTGCCCCTGCCTAACAATATCACCTTACCCATTTGTGTGCAGGAGCCGCTACATTAAGTGCAATTCCAAACCAATTAATGGGGATTGCTAATGTTCAGTGGGTACAGGCTTACAATCCACTGCTTTGTGCACAACCCCAGAAACATGTGGTGAATTCCAAGGATAGGTAATAAATGTTGTTACATCAAACCAAATGAAAGAAATGAAGCTTACATTGCATTTAGTATCAACCCTTCTCTACTCTGGATTTTGAATATTACTGTAAATGTAAGGTTACACAGACTGTTACACAAACTAAGCAGCTTATAAACAGAAACCATGACTAAAGAAGCATAGGAGTAAGTTTTATTTATGTTTCTTTGTAGGCCTACATTGCACATTCATTTTATTTTTAAGGTATTCCATGGTAGTACAAGTGTACAAATATAAATATGATGGTTTAATTTAAACATGTCTGCACTGTATTTTTATTCCATTTTTGTGTTTCCATGTATTCCATTTTGTTGCCCACACAAGTAATCATGTAGTGTAGAAAGTGGTGTCTTGCAATTGCTGCTTGATGAGAGAGAGAGAAGTTTGTCTCGAAGCTTGTTGTTGCTAACCCTAACCCAGCCTACTCTTTGATGAAGGGCACACACATATTCACTTGTTAGATAGTGGCAGGGTGTAAGGCCTGGATTGGAACGGGGACAAACTTTACCAGGAAACCATGTTGAGGGACCCTGTAACATAAGCCATGTTTATCTGACTAAATTTAGTTCCTCCAGAATAGTTTCAGACACAAACAATAGTCCCTGCTCAGGAGGTATCTCTTTCCAAAGCTTCCTGAACTAACATGGTACATTTTGTAGAACTGAATGTTGCTAATTAGTTAAAAATACAGAATTAACACGTGTGTACAGCTTTATTAACATAGTGAATAGATTTGTTTATAGAAATACATGCACTGTATTAAAAACCAGTGCAGTTTAATGCAATCCACTAAATGTGTTCTGGTGTAAAGTCTACTTTTATGATGCCTTTAATGTTGAAATTTTATTGACGCTGTCATCTATTCAATTTAAGTAATAATCATTTAATTAATTAAAGATTATAAACTATCTCAAAAGTTGCATGACAAATTTGATAAAGGTACAATTCATGACAGGGTTGTTGTATTGCATTGCAGTTAAAGTAGATATTTACTGTAACAGTGCTCATTTTTTGCCAGAAGAGGGGGCTGTCAAATAAATCTTAACACTGAGAGCAACAACATTTTGCCTGTTTGAAGTGATGCCAGAGTTAATCCTGGCATAAAGTAGGGGGATGGGCTCAAGGTTAAAAAACAGATATTGTACAGGTTAATTTATAATTAAGAATGTTTTACAACCACTTATTCGAAAACTGTAATTTTTGTACACCGTCATCTTAAGTTGCTTTATTCAATACACAATTACATTTAAAGGAAATGTGATACTTGTGCAGCAACTTGCATCCAAACTGACTCTTGTGATACAAACTGTGTAAGTTACAATAGAGCCAAATATTCTTTCCCCTTCACTGCACCTGCATTTGCACTTTCTTGCCTCAAAGGCCTGAGAATTTAAAGTCTGCTTGCACCAAAACAGAACAGAAAAGAAACTCCTCATTTAGGACAACTGTGATTGATTTTTATGTACTGCAGAACTGAGAATCAATCAATAATAATAACAATAATAATCAATTATAATAATTCATTTGTTGAGCTACGATATTTCCATGTATCCTGAAAGTACTCTCTAGCGTACAAGTACCCCTGATTGAAACCACATATTTAATGTCCCTTTTTAAGATGCATTTCTTTACAAAATCACCTGCACAAGGCCCACATGTTACAGAGTTGGCGATGACTATCTTGTTTATGGAACAGTCTATCAGAGAGCATCTGCCACTGGACAGTGAAGTCAAATTCATCTCCTGAGTACAAAATTAAAGGTTAACATGCACATGTAAACAGACTTTAATAATATAACAAACATAAAACGTGTTACTATGTACTTATATGTGTGCAGTGAAATGCTGCCATTATGTGTTTTTGTGGCTTGGACAGGTTACACTGTGTAGGTGTGTGTGCACACAATAGGCCTGCACTTCCTGTGTGTATGTGTACGAGTGACCGCTCAGTCAATCAGCCTCCCATTGAGACGATTGCACACACAACGGGGCTGGGTATGCACCCTTTGTTGTCAGCTGTTTAGTGGCATTGTGCTGCTGGCCGGTTGCTTGTTTAAACAGTCGCTTGTACCTCACAGCGCCTCTTCAGATGCTCAGCCATGATCACACACACACAACTACACTCGTACACACACACGAACATGTGTTGTGCAACACCAAAGACTGCTCTCTCTCCACTGCACGACAGGGATGGGGGGCGGAGGGCTGTCAGTGTGTTTGTTTGTTCACCTGGAAGTGGTTTGTTTTACGAAACACCACTCTGTCACGGCTGCTGGTGATGGAGGATTTGGTCATGTCAGAAGAACGGCTGACGTAAAGCAAGACGAAATGGTCAAGGATATTGTCCTAAGTACATTAATTCAGGATCATTCAGAAAATCATCATTCATTATTGGACACACACCTCAGTACAAATAATTAAATCTTGCATCCAACATGAAATCATCACCATGAATCAAATTAAACAAAAGCTTTTTTTTTTTGGGAACATGTCCATGCTTTAGACGCTCTTATGACTCCAGAAGTAGGTTAGTGTGTAATGTTTTATATTGTTTTCAAACGATCAGAGACAACATTATATTCGATATTTTATATCTACTAATCGTCATCTAATAATATCAGCTAAATATGCACAATATTTGTCAGCTTTCTTCATATTTTACAGTTTTTTAGTCATTGCTGTATAGTTTTCATTTTTTTCTTGCTGTATAGTATTCTGCAAATGTATGTTGGGTTTAAAATACAGTCTGACAGATATGGGACTTTTGAGACGGATGCCGGTAATTCTTTTATAATGGGAAAATTTATCAGTAACCAATGTGGTGGCCAATATTAGTTTTTATTTATTTATTTATTTAGCTGGAATGAAAATCAACCTCTTTGGGTGGATTGTGCACTGATTTTTCACCACTGGAAAAACAATAAAAACTTTAATAAATAATATTCAACATTGTTTTACTATACACAAACAACGCATTACATTGTCAGCCAATTCTATGCATAATACCTGAAAAAATAAAGAATAAATATGGTAAAAATAAATTACTTAATAAACACCATAACTGTTCAGTTTCAGTAAATTGCTATTTAAAAAGGTAAGGGGAAAATTCATTGCTCGCACAATTTCTAAATCACGCCAAGCAACATTTTGGCATTATATATTATGTAAAAATGTTTTCATAACCACACTTGTCAGAGGCATTTTACACTGATACCAATATGCTTTTAATAGGCTACTAATGGCTGATCATTTCCGTTAATTGATATACTTGTCGGGCTCTAGTTTACAAACCTACAATCTTACAGTTATGTCAAAGGCACACATTTTATTGTGTGTTTGTGTATGTACAATGCAGTTAATGTGGAAATGTCCACATGCAGCATACACTCTGAGTGTGTGAAAGTTTACGAGTGGGTTTTCTTGGACTTACAAGGGGGGAAACTAGTGTTCTCTCTTCGTGTCCACCTGCTTTTGCATCTTCGTATGCACATGTGTTTCTCAGGCTCAGAGTGCCGTGTCAGTCCTACTTTGGTGTGTGTGAAGGTGATGCTGTCCAACCCTCCTTACGTGCCGGCTGTGATTGTGGAACTGGTCCTCATCACACCAGCCCAACACACACTCTTATGACAGGCAACGTCTCTGCTTCTACTTACTGTACAGAGTGTGCTTGATTTAAATAGATCCTTTTGCGTGTTAAGAATCAATTCTTTTTGCTTAGGGCACAATCACATTTATGTTGAAACCTCTGCAATAGCAGCTTAACCCATTTTAAGCTTCACCTACACTAAGAACGAAGAAGCTAATCTCATGCACCATTTGTCTTGATAGAGGCTGTTATGATGACAGCTTCCATACACCGCATTATTGAGACACAGAGGATTAGTTTAACTTTCAAAGCCTGTCTTTCTCTTTCATGCTGTATCTGGTGTGTGTCCTTGCTCCTCTACTCTCACTTGCGTAGACAAGTGGGCAACACACACACATAAAGGGGCATTCACTGGTGACTGAACATGCACGTACAGTTAGCAGTACACACACAGATGGTATCCCTCACGCCACAACTGTAGCCCTTCCATGCTCCATTGCGTCATGGAATCAGAAACAGCATGTACAGCTCTGGTCTTGGCGGAGAGTGATTGTTACGACAAGTTTAATTTATGAGACAGCCGTCAAATCACAGAGGAACTTTCTTGCCGCAGCTCTGTGCTGCTGGCTATCACCTAAGCTGATTTGTTGTTCGATGTGGGTGGGTTCCTGCGTGTTTTTCATTGTTAGGAGCTGCAACAATAGCTTTGCCAGTCCATAGATGTCCGCTCATATTTCTTGAATGTCTTTGTGCCGTTGTTAGAATTTAACATTGACCGCATGTGTTGCATGTTTACAAAACATGGAAGTTTAATCAAAACCTTGCTCATTTTTATCCAAACTGTTTGCATGGTGTCATTTGCTTACACTCACAAGTCCAGCTTCTAGACAATAGTTATAAATTTACCTCAGAGAAGCACTGAGGCGCATGTGTTGCCTTAAATTTGGCATTAAATGGTTTAGGTCCTGTTTCAGACCCTAATTATGTCAAGTATATTATTTTTTTCCTGAAAGGCAGAAGAAATTCTGCTGCTTTTTTTTTTTTTTTTTTTTTTCTCACAGCACAGTCAAATGTGGCTGGAGCTTGCATATTAGCAAGGGTGCTCCCCAGGTGCTTTCACAGTCCAATGATATGCTGCTTATGTTAAATTGGCGTCTCTAAAATTAGTTGTGACTGTGGTGTCTCTGTATGTGTCTGCCCTATGATTGTCTGCTTAATGCATCTGGTGTGGCAATGTCTTTATTGCAACCCACATAATTTTCTTAACTTTTCCTGTGAAAATATTGTAATTTAGGTGTTAGATAAATTTTATGCTTAGTTACAATTTGGTCTAAAGTTACAGCAACATATTTTGTCACCAGCAAAGTGTGTGGGCAAAGAGCTTGAGATGGTTTTTGCAGTGTGGCTAAAACTCAAACATCCTGCATAGAATGAAAGAACAGTAAGCAATGTTTTTACTGAGTCTGTAGACCACACAGATAGTCAGAGGGAGAGGAAAGGCTGAAGTCTGGAGTGCCTTGGTCAAGGTTACCATTATATTGTGGTTTGTTCCCACTGGCTTGCTCTGCTTACTGTATGTGTTGGGCACACTCCAAACTTCAGGTGATTTGTTTGTTTGGCTTGTGTAAAACAAATAAACATGCAGAGGAGAGTGGTGCCAGCCGGTCAACACTGGAGCGCAGATGCTATCAAGCATTATCTGCGGTTAGCCCCAATAGCGTGCAGCCAGCCAGCGTGGTGTTTATAGCAGGACACGCAAACTCGATATGTCACAGACTGACCTGAAGTGGACCTTTTATTGGAGACTGAGGAGTTGGAGAAAAACTTCCTTATAACAGCTGGTTCGTCAAACAGTTTGAAATTTATGTTTAGAATATTAAGTTATGAATGAGATGGCCTTTTGAAGTTTCAGTTCAAACATTAGTGGAGTTTATGAGAGATCCCATAATGAAGAACCCGACGTGTACCCTGAGGGCTTGGGCTTGACTCATTTGTAAATTCTGTGCTGTAAATGACTGATGCATTTTCTCACTGAGAATATGACCAGAGTTCATAAGAAATTGAATTAAAAGTTAGCACATTACATGAAAAACATCCCCTATTTACCCTCTGGGTTATTTTTTTTTCTTTACTAGTTCAAATTTTACTCACTGTGGTCTTGTTTCTTTTTGCGATTTTTCACTAGTTGGAAAGGGGAGAACTCACAATATCTTTTGTGTGTCATTATGCAGTTATGGTATAAATCATTTGAAGAAACATTTCAAATCAAATTTCTTTGATCCTTAATTTGACCAAAAATGGAAAAAAAAAAGGTAATCAATAGATTATGGCTATGATTGGTGTTATTGAAAATATATATATTTTTTATTGTTTTCTATTTATTTATGTTAAAAAAAAATGTATTTTAGCAATTCGCTCTTTATTATTTTAGTTTTGGTCTGCCTCCCTGTTCTTTTCTAGCTCTCTTAACCCCCCCACCCCCCACCCTTTTCTCAGGCACAAATGTATATCTGTCATTAAGGTGGCAGGTGTTTCAATATTGATCCTGCTCGAATGTTACTGTGGCTGTTTATTATATGACTGTGGTCTGTCTTTCAGTGCAGCTGTACCTTCACACCTACTTTATTTACCCTGCCGAGACAGGATGAGTGGGTGCAATGCTGAACTAGCATTGAGGGAGACACTTACAGCACGTCTCAGGGCATCTGAAAGACAAATTGTAAAAATGTGGAATGGAAGGTTTAAACTTACCAGGGAGAGCAGAGCGATTATCTGAATAAAGGAGCGTATCGCATGAATGAAGAGACGGGTGGGGGTCAAGTTGCTGAGTGCATCTGGGTAAACGCAGACTAGACAAGGAGGATGGACACCCTGGCATGTCGTTCTGCCCACAGGGCAGTCTAAACAAGAGGAAAATGTTGCTGGGGTGGGTATGGGGCTGAGGAGTCACACAGATGCCTTTGTTGATTCTGTGCATGTGTGTATTTTTGTGTGCGTCTGTACTAAGACTTTTCTGTGATGACGAGGGGATTGTTTATTTGTGTAAGCGAGGCCTGATTTCATGCGTTTTAGCATGTTTGTCTTTGTGCCCGGCTGTGTTTTGGGTAAGAATAGTGGGCTGAGAGTCAACTAACCATAGAGTAAGAATGTCATCTTTATGTAGAAGTATTTATTATGTGTTGACCAAGTATGGGGAAACTGCTGCCACGACTGCTATATTTCTCCAGGCTGAGCCAAAAATAATCCCCCCATCAGCTCTTTATTCAGCTAGACCGAAGTTTAATTTGCCTGGATATCAGCACTAGAAGTCAATAAACAGTGTGTTAAAATCTATTGGAAATGTGTCCTCTGTGACACCGGTTGATGAAGCACTGAGTGTGTGATGTATCACCATTCATCCACGCAAATTGGAACAATACTTGCCTTAGTACACATGGTTATCTACAACAAATAATGGCCAGTGCCACATCCTTATTTCTCAGCCCCTTTTTAAATCATTTTTTGATAGGAAAAGAATTTACTGGGTCCTGGAAGAATGGAGCAGAGGATGGGAGAGGTGAAAAGCAAAAGAGGGAAATTCCTGAGATAACTATATCAGAGGCTAGAAGGGCCAGATTGACAGACAGCCCAGTCCAAACAACCAGAGTTAGCCCACAGGAACTCAGTCTGAACTTTAGAGCTGCAGGAAGACACACTGGGGGGGGCAGTTTGGGAAACAGAGGGATATGAAAAAGATGGAGGGGAGGGAAGGGAAGGAAGGGAACAGCCAAGAGGGGAAAGTGTAGGGAAAGTTTAGAGTCCCAGACACTAATAAATGACTGTATACAAGGGCAGACATGGGGTTGGAGGGGTGAGATTAGTGCACATGAAATAATAGGAGCTGGAAATTGTCTAGGGGATATTACAAAATTGATGTTCACAAATGTTATTAAATTAAACTGAAAAAACTAAGATCCTTATCATTGGTCCTAGCAGTCTTCATCCTATTGTCCAGTTCAATCTAGGTCCATTATCAATTCATGTAAACCAAATGTCAGAAAACTTTCTGTGCTCTTCAACACGATCTCTGTGGAACACACTAACAAGGTAATTAAGTGATGTAAATACCACCTCAGGACTATTGCTAGGATTCATTCAATGCTGAGTTGTATCACAATGATTCATGCTGAATTCCCTCACAGTTGGACTACTCTACCAGTCTTTTCATGGGCAGAAGTCAGAAGTTAAATTAATTGGTTCTTAATTGTGCAGCAAGACTCTGAACAACATCAACAAAAAAAAGAAAAGAGTGCTCCTGCATAACCTTACTCTTACTACCTATTTATTCTTGGATTTTAACATGTTACCAATAATTTTAAGCTTAATTTGGATTCTTAACAACTGACTTGAGCCATACTTTGTTCTTGATGTTGAATAAAGTACTTTTTTTTTTTTACTTAGACTTGCCTATTAATTTTGGTAAACCACACATTGTTATTACACTGTGCTATATAAATAAACTTACTTTGCTTGATTATTAAAACATTATTGTGTGTTTCATAATTTTAAAGCACTTATGAGGCTGGTTTTGATTAGTTCTGCACAAATAAAATTTATTATTAAATTTGATTTAGGGCCCCACGGTGGCGCAGTGGTTAGTACTCATGCCTTACAGCAAGAGTGCTTGGTGCAGAGGGTCGCGAGTTCGA
>JAOWBC010001387.1:5386977-5406429 GCA_028566105.1 Hypoplectrus providencianus | reverse complement strand
CCTCTGGCCCAGAGCCGGCTGAGATAGGCACAGCCTCCCCGTGACCCAGGATTACCTGGATAAAGCGGTTCGGAAAATGGATGGATGGATGGATGGAATTTGATTTAAAGCCCACTCAAACAACATAAAATGAAGTCCCTCAGTTGGATTTATTGTGGTTCAGCAAAGCCGACTCCCCTCTGATCTCTGCTCACCCTGCATTTTTTACATTTTATTTTTGTTCTTATTTTTTTATTTTTCCTTTTGTGTATCTGCATTCTTCTATGTGCCTTGTCAAATTGGCATGAATAAAGTGCTTTGAATTAAATGAAATTTAAATGAACTGAACTACTGCTCAATTCCCTGCTCTGGCTCAGTTAAAATAGAGCTACATAATGTTCATTTGTTAACGTTATTCGTTTTTCATTTTATTTTTGTTTATTTTGATGTTGTCCTGTGTGTGCCTTGCAGGTGTTCCGGGTGGCCAGCGTTTGTCTAGGCAGCCCTCCTGAGACCATCTGTTGGGAGTACAGAGACAAGGACAAGAACTTCCATCGCATGGGACCCCTCACTCCCCAGGAGTTCTACAGGGAGCACGTCAAACCTCTATACAACATTCAGGACAAAGTATGTGACTTATTAAACAAACAGACTATTCATGTAATCGCTATCCTGTAGAACTTCAGATTCTGGCTCCTTAAGGGGAGATGTCCTGATTAACAGCTCCTGTGGTGACCCTCTGTCCTCAGGTCTGCCTAGTGAACGACCCTCGACCCCAAAACCCTTATGGAAAGCTGTACAGCGTTGAGTTTCTAGGTAACATGGTTGGTGGCCGCAGCACTCTGTACAACAACCAGGCCATCCAGCTGCTTAAAAAAGCTGCTGCGGAGTCCATCAAGGACGGAGAGGTAGGCTGGGTCAGACGGGTTGCTGTACGTTCACATTTGTACATTTTAGGGTTTTATAATGCGTGACCTTCATTAATCCCATCTACTGTTTTTATTTTTTCATAGGCGGTGTGGTTTGGCTGTGACGTCGGGAAGCATTTCCATGGCAAGCTGGGCATTAACGACATGAATGTGTGAGTATAATGCATCATGCATTCTTTGCAATGCTGTTATTGCATCTAGCCCGCTCCTTATTTCTGTCACATATTGGAAGCAGTACAGCTTGTGCTACAAACATGATATTTTTCATATGTAGGGATAGGAACCCTAACCCAGCATACTTAGCAAGTAGGTTTTTTTTGTTTTTGTTTTTTTGTTTTTTTAAATGACGTACTACAACAGTTGGCAACATCTTACACACTAGATACCCTGTTTTTCGCCACTATCACTACACTGAAGGGCGCTGCTAGGGGTTTTGGAAGAGTGTTAAAAAATTTGATGCTATTTTACAATTTTTTTTTATTTTATCAGGGGCCTCTCTTGGCCCCTCTCAATCATTGACCCCTAGAATCCTTCTCCTTTACCCCTCCTTTTCAGCACCCCTGTACTGAACCCTGAAGTACCCTTCTGTAGTCTCTAGGTCTGAAAAACAAAGCCAATGCCTGAAGGCCTTAAATTAAATACCTATTACTGGCCCGTGGATACAAAAACAAGTCTGACTACATTTACCCTACTTACCTTACTTCTTTTGTGACTTATTATCTCAGTAAACATTTTAGTATCAATATTATGTTCTCAATCACTGGTTTCAAGTCTGCCTAAACACCAAATAACTATTGAAAACTAAAGGCAGCTGAACACCAGTTAACCCAGCACTTACCTAAATGTACAGCAACAATCTTAAAATCTATTTTACCAGTGACACACTTCCATTCGACAGTCTCTGCCAAGACTACAGGTTGAGTTGAGAGCAGGCCTCTTCTGTCTGCACGAGGTGTCAATCTCTCTGCAGGGAAAAGTTGCCCCTCAGGTGCAGCAGAATCTGTGTCTGAGCTGCTGGCGCCAGGGTTAAATTTGCCCACTGAATCAAACCAGCATGGTGCCGAATGTCTGGTACCATCTCTGCTGAAGCTCATCTTTCAGACAGATCTTTTCTTGTGTCTGTACAGTATAATTAGAACGAGGCTGAAGCTTCATGGAGCCTCATTTCTATAGTCATGTTCAAGAAGAGAATGAAAACGAGAGCTTTCTTTTAGCCCATGCAAATCCCTGATTTATAAGGGTTTTGCTTCTGGCTTTTCTTGGTCATCCCATGTCTTTGTCTACTCTTGCAATTAAAAAATGTATATATTTGGGATTGTTGAGAATTGAAATGGCTAAATATTCACAAAGCTATTAAAACTTTTGAGAGATGATTTCAAGGCCAGTGTTTTTTTTAACCATAGAAAGTGGTGTAATTTGATTTCTGCTCTTGTTTGTTTGTGCGGGTGTGTGTAGGTTTAACCACGAGCTCGTGTTTGGAGTTTCAGTGAAGAACCTCTCTAAAGCAGAGCGCCTGATATACGGAGACTCTCTCATGACCCACGCTATGATCCTCACTGCTGTCACAGACAAGGTATGCTCGCACAAACATACAGCACAGGTGTGTGACTGTTCAGTAAACCCATATAAACATACAGTACATATACAAGCAGACCAGCAGGAATACACACATTGAGCTTTTCCCAGGGTTCATTGAATCAAAGCCTTGCTGCAGTGTTTACGCTGCTTTAATCGGCTGCAGTTTTTCATAGTGATGTCAATTTCCCCCTTGTAAGTAACCCCAGCTGTTAGGACACTTTCTTTGCTCGAGTCTCAGCTTCTCACTCTTATCTTCTTCATCGTCTACTCTTTCTCTCTGTCTCAGGATGGGAAGGAAGGCTATGAGAAGTGGAGGGTGGAAAACTCCTGGGGAGATGACCGTGGGAACAAAGGTAAGTTGAGAGATACACAACACATTAAATTATTTGTACATTCAGTCCTTAAGGGTGATTTTCTTTCCTTTTGATTTATCCTGTAATAATTTGCCAGCACAATGTATTTGAGCCTTATTGCCTTCAAGTCATAGAAGTAACGGGCTAAAAATGTCTAACAGTTACTTTTACCGGCACCTGGTCTCGAAGTCAAACCCCATCTCTCTTTCACGTCTTTCTTACAAAGTGGTGTCTCATGATAAATCATCTTCCAGTTTGTGTCTATTGAATTAAGGACAGGATTAGACTGAGAGGTTCCCTTGTGTTGCTGCTTTATGAACTTGTAATTGGCTGTGTCCTGTTTCATAAAGACTCCCAGGCTCACACAAAGGCACAGCAGCCCTTATTGTGTTCTTTGAGCTCAATGCCTCTGGGTCAAGTTGCATAAATGAAGTTACAGAAGGAGATAATCCTTAAGGTCAGAAAGTAGCACAGCCAAATTCCTTCAAATGTCTTTGCAAAATATTTGGTTTAATGGGCTTATTTCGGCTTTTAGTGACATAGTAACTACTTACTGGACTAGTTGTTGAACTACTAAAGCTGGTAAAGTAACCTCAGTAAATTGAATTTGCCAATGTAATTCTCTTTCTTGTGCTTGTGTGCTTTTAATCTGAAGGAGCCTATTGAGGTGGTTAGGGCATCTGATCAGGTGCCAGGTGTTCCGGGCAAGAATAGGTGACAGAACAACATGCTCTGTGTTCTTTGGAACACCAAAACAAACTCAAAATCAACTGCTGTTGGCATGGCAGTAAAATATTGAATTTCTGCATAAATATATTCTCCCTTTCCATCTGCGCTATCACTCAAAACAATGTGAGGTCCTGCATTGACATCATATTTCCTGTTACGTCCTTGCGCCAGAACACCTTGGCAAGTGATTTGAGCATTCTATAAGTCTACAACGTCATTTAGCAGACCCTTTTATCAAAAGTGCCATACATTTCAGAGTTAAGACAACACAAGCAGAGATGAAGTCGAAAAACAACACGAGTAAGTGCCATGTGCGAATATGTAGTGCATACGGACAGTCCAAACAGTGCTTTTTTTAAATTTCTTCCTCCTTTTTTCCTCCGTTTAGTGCCCATACAGTGTAGCTTGGTGTTCGTATACACTCTTTTAGCCTTGTCCACTTGTGATCCTATTGCATACATTTTAAAACCAAGTTCAAAAATCAGGGTCTCCAGGGTATACCACTCATGGTATCATAGACTTATGACTTATTGGAAAATGACTCTGGGAACTTTTGAACCAGATGTTCTCGTGGTTCTCTAACAGAGATGTGTTTTTTTTCAGATGTTTTTATTAAACCACAAATTCTAAATCAATTTAACAAACTAAGACACTCTTGTCCTGGCTGCCAAAAGGTCACTTTGATGTATCTAGAGAAAATGTTGTCATTAAGTTAGTAAGGTCAGATTGTTTTAATGCATCAGGCCCCACAACACAGCAGGTAGTCCAAATCATTGCCTCAGACATTTCTGTCTACTGTTGTTGTTCTCTCTATATCCTTTCATCTCTGTTTCTTCCTCTGACCCTCTCTGCCTCTCTTCTCCATCTCTGGGCTCCACATTCCACTGCAAATTATAGGAGTGTATTTCAGGTCAGTCATGCATTGTCTGGCAACACACGCATACAGTGCAGCATATACAGAGAGAGAGAGACGCACACATACTCACAATATTTGCCTGAACCCACAAACCGTAGTGGCTGTTGGGAAAACATGTGAAAACCCCTCAGTCAAATCAAATGCATTTCACGCGTATCTCATTCCATAAACAGCAGCAGATAGGGAGGGCCAGGGCCCCCGGCTTGTCCACAGCCAAATTAATAAAGTTTTTGAGAACAAAAGTTCGAGAAGTGGAGTTCACATGGGAATCCAGGGGCTTTGTTTGTTTGACAAAAGCTGTGGGGGAAAATGAGGAACAAGTGGAGAACAGGGGAGGATAGCATGTAGGAGAAAGGACAGGGCTGAAACAGAAATGTAGGGCAGGTAGAGCCTCTTGGAAACCAGGAAAAACAAAGACAAGTAGATGATTTTGGAAAGATGACAGAAGAAATTGGAAGAAGAGTGGTAATAGCTGTGGAGCAGAGGGAGAGTGGAGTGTGTTCATTAGGTTTGCAAAGGCTTAAAATCTCCCTTCAGGCCTGTTCATATTCTTCCTAACCACGAAGGAAACTCTCATGAGGGGTTTAACTTTCTGTTTCCTCCATCAAACAGCCGCTGTTATGGCTCGGCTCACTCCACAGCTCATACTTTTACACCATTTCAGACAAATGTTTGGCAACACACTCTGAGGTTTTTCAATTTGATGGGGCATTAGCCTGAAGAGGACTCCTTAACGTTTGTCATGAGTTTTGTTTGAGCTCAGAATGAGTTTGACGTAGCAAGAGAGAAACTAGGATTTTCTACAAACATAATTCTACTGTTAAGTAAACACAAGAAGATGATGTTAATGTGGTTGGAAGGATTTCCTTGGTAGCGGACATAACAGATTCTTGTGAAGAGTAGCTTCATTAGGTTTTTAGTGTGCTTCTCATCCATTGCCATTGTTTTGCAGCCTAACCCTAATTTAGCCAAACCACAGTTACATATCTGTCCCCTCACCTCATTTAAAGGACCCATTTCATTTCCCATGAAAGGAAAAATGCCTTTTCTGTGGTTCAACCACAACTCTGTGGGTGGATTATTCCCCATCTTTTCTATTGTACTCGCTCTCTTTTTATTTCCTTATGTGTATTTTTCCTCAAGTGTCAAAAATTATTTCACAAATGCATCTTGTGCTCTCATCATAGACCCAGCCAACATCTGTTGGATCAAGTCTAAATCATATCCAGTATAAGCCACAACTTCCTTTTCATGTGGCAACATCAAAAACAAAGAGATGACCCCAGTCTGAAAACCAGTTTCTTCTCAACCTTTGATTGACCTTTATGTTCTTGTATCTTCTTTTGGATATTAAACTTTCGTGTAAACCTTTAGCTCAAGGCAAAGCTCCGGCTATCAGTTGGTCAGTCCACAGATTGAAATGTTCCAACAACTATAAGATAAATCGGCACTCATGATGATATATCTTAATGACTTAAATGCACAAAGCATATTATGTTTTTGATTAATATCATGTATCAGTATCATGCTTATGTTCATATCATGCTTAACCTTACACACGGTTTGATCAGTTTTTATAATCTATATGTTGCACATTTTTTGCAATACAAGACAGAAGTGAGTTGTCGCTGAGGATAATTTTGCGCTCAGTCCATGAAAGTGACTATGGTTTTTGAAGAAAAATCTGGATTTGATGTGAAAGGGCCTCTAGTGTTGTTATATATTCAGCTGTTTAATTGTTCAAATAAAGAGAAAATGAGTAAAGGGTGTTCGTTTATATATATATATAGTCATCATAATGCACTAACTTTGGTTAGTTTGTGCAACAGTCGTATGTTGAAAATTGCTGCTCAAGATGGAAAGCAAGATGGCTGATCCACTCTTCTGGCGCTTACAGTACACCCATCTGTTCTGAGACAGGACAGTCAGCCTATCCCTAAAAACAAATAAGGACACCGAACATCCACACACGCACACACACCACCATGCCACCCAACACGCGGGTTCCAGGAAGCTCACATCAACACACACACGGATACCACAGTGAGAACCAGGCAACAAGCCATCTAAGATTTGCGTACTTGGAAGAACACACATACACAACACACACCCAGACATGCCAACCCCGATACATTGTTTTGAGCTGTGGCACGTTCTTGCGGTTCGCCTGACGTCTTCGATAAGTCAACTTGACAGTAGGAGGGATGCTCTCGTTTGTTCAACGCTGAACACATGACGAGGGGGAAAAAGAAGAACAAAATAACTTGAAGTTATTTGAAATTTCCCTAAGATCTGGTTACCACTTCTCATCCAGCTTTCCGTATGTGTCAGTTCAGTACCAAATCTGTGCTGCTGTGGTTTCACATAACTTTTAGACTTTGTTATCTAGGTAAAAGACTAACAGAGACATATTTAACTTTAATTAATCATTTCAGCATGGTGCTACATCTTCTTCCAAAAGAGATTATGTTATTCCAACATGGCTTCTGTCAATGAAAGTTTAAGGTCAGCTTTTGTAACCACCTCAGTTCAGCCACATTGACCCTGTATTACTACACTACACTACACACACATACACACACACACACACACACACTGAGGGAAACAGACAGACATTGTTTTGGTTTTATCAGGGTGGGCTTGCAGAGGTGATAGCAGAAATGTTGAATGCATACTGTACTGCAGGGTGGAGTAGTGTGAACCAAGAGGGTCCTCCGCCCGTCGGCTATTGAAACAATAGTTTGGTGATAAAGAGCACTTAACAGCAATTGAAATGTGCGTGCTTAGACAGAATATTTTTGACCATTCTCTTGAACTGTTCTTTGCAGCCCTCGGTGCTCCTCCCTTACAGTGAAAGAGGAGTTCCGACAAGCTCCTTAATTAGGCACATGGTGTGCTCTAGAATTGGGCATTTCTCTGTGTTCTGATCTCTCAAAGCATGTCTGTGCACTGACAGAATGACTTTGGCCTTTTTACCTAAATCCAGATAATTAGGGTTAACATTTTGGAGGAAAAACAAAACTGTCATCTCATTTGGGAATTTTTCTCACTGGACTATGTTCACATTTAGAGAAGCACCACTTTAAATAGCATTATATGCCACAATGCACACATTCCTTTAATATTACGAGCTGATTTCTGAGCACATGTATCGTTTGTACATCTGGCCCCAGAAGAGTCAAGGAGAGGCACGTTGAGAGCAGGCCTGGACTGTATAACCCTGGAAGAGGCCTCTGTGTCACCACATTAGGCTAATGACCATTGATGAAGAGTGAGATGATATTGTGCTGCAAGTCAGCCAACTGACCAGCCATTAGAGCGCTACTAAAATCTCCTGTGGCCCAAAGCACATTTTTTCCCCAATGCTTGTACATTTCAGTTAACAATCAGAACTTAGAAATGTTGAAAATATTGCCTAACTTGATCCTTGTCTTATAGAAGAATTTTTTTCTTGTTCTTTTTTCAACTTAACTGTCTACCTCCTTCTAGGTTGCTAAAAAGATTTTTTTTCTCCCTTCAGTAAGATCCTAGTTTTTAACATTTTCACACAACTCTTTTGTCCAAGCCTTTGCATATATTTCTGTAAGAACATGTGGTATTCTTCTGTGATCTCATTCAGTCCTACTTAATATGTACACTACACATACACCGTAAATTGTGACTGGTTTATTCCTGTTTCTATTAATTGTAAGTGTGTCCTACTTCTACGATTTGCAAATTTATAACCTCAGACTGCTCAAGGAAGGCAATTATTTCCCAACATGAGACATTAGTTATAAAACCTCCAGATTGTCATCCAATCCACTTGTCTTGATTTTGATAGAGGTTAGTGGTTTTGTTTTGTTTTGTTTTTTTGTTTTGTTTTGTTTTTTCATTTTTCTATCTGATTTTAACATCTGATGTTATTATTTTTTTCGCTGTAGGTTACCTGATTATGACGGACGATTGGTTCTCCGAATATGTGTACGAGGTGGTGGTAGACAAGAAGTTCCTCCCCCCCGAAGTCCTGGAAGTGATGCAACAGGAGCCCATTGTACTTCCTGCCTGGGACCCAATGGGAGCCCTGGCATAACTACAGAAATCCAGGTTTTAGCCCCAACCCATGGTCTGTTTGACTCCGCCCTACTCCTCGGCTGCTTTTACTTCAATACTCTTCCCCACACCTCCTTCCAAAACAGCCTGTTCTTCTAGACGAAATAATAAAGATTTTGTTTTCTTTTTTTACTGGATTGCTTGTGTCTTTTGTCTGTCTTTATTTCCTCCAGACAGTGGGGTTACACTGCCACACTTTTTTTTTGTTTATTTTCTTGTTTTTATGGGATAGCAATAAGATGATAAAGCACAAATCTAGACCTCATTTATAAGGTAAAGTGGGTTTATTGCATCATAAACCCTTTTCATTTTTTTCATTTTAAGTCAGCCTCACAAACAGGCAGATGATTTAGGAGTTTAACTTTAGTCTGAGCTGTGGACATACAGTAGGTTTTACGCTGACTTATACTGTAAAATCCAGTCAACCATGCTGTTAAATGCTTCTTATACTCTTGAGTGGAGTTTTAGGTTAAAGTTCATGCTTTTCACTTGTGCTTTTCACCTCTCAGACTCGAGCAAAACAGCAGTGATTAATTGTCCTTAAAATAACACTTTCAGAATTTCCAACACACAATCTTCTCATAACTTCCTCTCTCCATAACAACCCCATGTAATCCAGAAAAGTATCTAAGGTGTGTATGTCCATGCATGCACTTTATCTATTTGTTTTTATACCTTCTGCCTGTGTCCCCCCTGATTGCAGTATGTAGGAATGTTAAAAGCAGGAAAGGCTCTACGTATATAATACTCACTCATATTCTACAGAGAATGGTTACATTGGCGTGCCAGGTGCAAAATCCAAGCACTTCCTGCACAAACTCTAATCATTCCTCTGTGACGTTCCAACTCTTCCTGCTTTAAAACACTCCTGTCAAGGTAAGGACGACTTCTGACCTCCCAGCAGTTGGTCTGTCAGCTGAGTTATTGCTGTTAACCCTTTGCAGTGTGGTTGTTACAAGAAGGAAGTGCCAGTTCAGTATCATAGGCATAAGGCTCATCGGAAACCTGGAACAGGACATGAACTGTGAGGATTTAAGTGTAATTCAGTGCTGAAAAGGCTGTGTTTGATTGCATTTTCAATAACTGTGATGTGGTATGAATCCGTCCAATGCACTGTGTGCTGGAGGCAAATCAGCATTATGCGTAATACCTCAAACATGCAATAAAGACTACTGTATTAACTCCTACATCCTCCTTCCCATTAACCAACTTTTAACCTTATTTTCCCACTTTGTGCTCCTCATATTAAATCTTTGCATGCTTATATTGGCTTTTATTTAGATCATCCTTCTGTTCTTCTTCGTCCCCATATCTACCCAATAGCTGAATTTGTCATTCTCCTCTGTGGATTAAAACACAAACCCAGAGAATTTAACATGTGAATTATACTGACAGTGAAAAATGTACTTGCTGCAGAGGTGAGATTGATGGTGTTGTGTGATTTAAGTTTTGATTGATAGCATGCCCAACAATTTCTTTCCTAGAAGTCTTGCCTCAAAGGAATGCTATTTTCTTCTGGGTTTCTTCTCTTCTTTTATCTGGGTTTCATTTTGAGGAGTGTGCGCTACAATTCTTAACTGGCAAATCACCTTTTGACTTTGTGAAATAATATTGTCTGTCGTGGGTCACAGGATGTAGATTGATGGATCAATGTGTTACTAAGTAACTAATAATTTTAGGGGACTAGTTGGATTTAAGTTCTACGAAAAAAAAAAATAAAAAATAAAAATAAATAAATAAATAATAATAATAATAATAATAATAATAATGGAAAGCTCATGTCCTGCGCCAGTAACAGGTGTTTGTTGATTGGTTCATAATTTTAACTACGCATGTCAACAGCCAATTAGGAGGGAGGAGGCAACTGCTTCTCAGGTAATAAATATCTTTAAAGTCATCTTCTAAACGTGGCAAATATGTATACAATATTCCCCTCTTCGTTGTTCAAGCTACTGAAGATAAGTCAAGGTTGGTATAATATTATCTCAAATCGTCATGTTTATAATGTCTGCTGTCATTAACATAACTCTTATTTTGTCAGGTTAACGTCAGTTAACGGCGAGCTAACCTAAATGTCGGTAAATTAATTTAACTAATAAATAGCTAAAATGTATCTCAAACGGAAAGAAATACAAAGATTAAAACATTGTTTTTATTTTATTGTGTATAGTTAGACTCTCGGCAGCGTGTAAATTAGGGTTATAGGGCAATTTGTTCGTTTTTATCAACGAAAAGGCTCTTTTACATTGATACACCGGAATATCAGGAGCGCAGCTGTGTCTCATTACTGCTAATTAACAGCGGGCACTTTGACTGTATCAGTACTAGCGCATGACAGGACAGTCAGAAATGGAAAATGGGCTTTGACCTGATATTCCTGTACAGTTAATATTTGTTTATACTTGCAAATGAAATGTGAATTAGAAAATGTTAATAACTATGTAATTTACGGAGTATTTATCAGAGTCAGATTTAACACCATGAGGTGCAGTCGGTACATATTTATGTAGAAAATGCTCAGAGATTTAACAGCCTCACATTTCTTCTCTTGACAGCATCCTGGGTAGGAAAACAGCTTAATCTGGATGTCTTCACTCAGGTATGGGACAAAGCAGGATTGTGAACTTCTGAACCTTGGCTTTCAAGTCCTTGCATCAAAAATGAGTCCTGAGATAGTTTCCATGTTTGTATTTGACAGGAGGAATTAACCCAGAGTTGAACCATACATATCTGTTAGTCGCACACATGGTCTCATTATCCCTTTCCATTTTCCCTGTATTTTTTCCCCTTTTCAGTTATGTGTGTGTTTGTGTGCATGCGTCTGTGTGTGGATTTGTGTGTGTTGCAATGAGGATTAACCTAGTACTTCAGTTGAAGCTGATTGGAATGACGTTCAACACTCGCACACAGACTGGCTTTAACAAGAAGGTTAGACTGGACGGTGTGTCTGTGTGGGTGTGTTTGGGTGAGACAGAAAGAAACAGGACAGCGATTATAATTTAATGTCAACATGACTGTGTCGTTTGCTCCTACACATACTGCATTATTTTGTATCTTTCTCTCCTGAGTCAATGAAGGTTAAGTAGCCCAACTGTACCCTACATGGCATGTTGCCTTTTTTAGGGTTAGGTAGACCAGGACTCAGACAAGCAGGGACTCATTTAATCTCTCTCATGCACATTTCATTATGTAAATATTTCACCTTGCCAGTTTTCTACATTTTGTCACATAATTTATGTATCCTAGTTCCCCTCTTAGACCTCTTTGGCCCTCTTATAAATATGCATCAAGGAGTCTTGGATTAGGGGCAGAGATCCTTTTCTAAAGCTCAGCGTGTGTGTGTGTGTGTGTGTGTGTGTCTGTGTGTGTTTGGGTGAGAGCATGTGTGAGTGGGTGCATGCATGCTTGAGTGTGTGTTTGCGTCTTAAGCCAGGCAGAGCAGTATACGGCCTGCTGTAAGCCCAGGCATGTGTGATTTGTGTGATTGGGTTTAGACAGTGTTGATAAGCGACGTCGGACATGAGATGACCAGACTCTCCATGGACAACACAAGCTGTCATGCTAAAAATATCAAGGTAAGACCCTTCTGACTGTCTCTTCACAACCCATAATTTTATTATCAGCACGATCATCGTTTACAATAACTGTCAGAGCTTGGCTATAACTGTATAGTGATAACCATTTGTATAAATTACGTTTAGTGTATATGTGTAAGCCAGGGACCAGTGACACAATTAGGTCGGTGTGAGCTTTTTTGTGTGTGTGTAAGCATAAGTGTAGGTTGGATGTATGTTTGTCATTCATCATCATCTGTGTTATTTTAGTAATCACTGATGTAACATCCATGTCCATTCATTTCACATGTAGCTTTAATCATATTCTGCCTTTAAATAAGGTAAGAAATAAGGAATGTTATGTGTTCTATTTCTAAGAGTGTATTGTTAATATAGCACAAGAGGTGCCCAGTGAAGGAAAAATTCTTACTTTAAGATTTTCAAGGAAGAATTTTGGACTGTTGTAGCATTATCAACAGTATTTTAATATTATCTTAAGGTTTTTCTAAGGTTAGGTTCTACTGTTCACTTGAGTGCACAAAATATGAGCCTTTCAGTTTTTCAAGAAATCCCAAAATAATTAACATAAGGTAAGCCATTACTCTCAACCACCCACAGCCATGCATCTGCAACTTGAATGAAACCCCTGGAGTTATTTTATTTTCCTTTCAATCATCAATTGGGCTAAGAATACTGGCAACCAATATTTATTGGCAATATTTACGGCACATAACCTTTGCCCAAATAATGTTTTCTCAGATAATTAATGAGGTGTTCCTGGAAAATATCTGTGCACTGCGACATGAGATGCTGTGCAATGTAACTCCCATCTGTAGGGGTCACTTCATGACTGTAAAGTTATTAGTTTATCGTTTGAAAAATGCATGTGGCTTCATGCTAAGAACATTGACACCATCTGTCTTTCAACATCATCTGACACCAAAGAGCAATAACATGTTGTGTTCTTGTCTCAGGATGTATTGTTTTCATTGTCATTATTAGTTGTTTTTTGCCTGAAGCCATTTCATGTCATGTTGCTGAGCTTGTTTTGTCAAGAACCGTGATGTCTTGTGTGATGTGTCCATACAAATGTTTGACGAGAAATACTTTTTTTGTTCTGTAACGAGCACTGACAATATTTGTTTGGGTTGCTTCTGAATTGACTGGCTTACTTATTTAAACATTATTTTTATTTATGTATTTAGTTGGGCACTCTGGGCATTGGCAACATGGAGAGAAGCAAAATACTGTTTATTCTCCTATACAACACACACTCAAACGACACAAAGCTGGTTAAAAATCTGCAAAGTTTCCCTTGAACAGTCTTATGTAATGCTTTCTGTACCTGTCCCCCACTGTTGTCCTCCTTGAGTAATTGACCTCTTGTCATCACTATTCCTGTAATCTATTCTTGGATATCCTGTGGGCTGTCTTTATTTTAAGTGGTTACATGTCATAGTGATCTTGAAGGATGCTGGTTCATCCAAGGGAGACTTCATGTTGGTAATTAAGGTGTCAGTAAGACATTAAGCACCTCAGGTGTGCTGGCACCTCATTGTTTTGGATGGCAATTTGTGATCATGTAGAGTCTCATGTCTGTAGTTGCCCATGTCATTTTTGTCTAATCTCTATGACACGAGGTTTGATGTTGCAAGCACAGTATGGTATTCATACACCAATTCTGTTGTTAAAAATTATGCACATCTAATGTATGAAAGTATAAAGTAATACTTTGATGTTCCCTTTAACTTATTATTTATATCTATCCATGGGCATTTTTTAGTTTTTCCATCCAATCTTAGAACCCAATTAAACAATTTAGGCTCTGGGGACAAAGGTACACCATTTCTGGGATACAGGTGTGACAGTTTGATTTACAACTTGAGTTGTAAGAATAGATTGAAGTTGAGAGACAATATCTCCAAGTGAACAGACAGAGTTGAAATTATTACAAAATGAGGAATACATATTGAAGCAATTTACACTAAAACTTTAACATAACCCCACAGAAAGAAGGAGCCCATATTGTTTCAGTAAACCATGCTACACATGATACCTTTTTTAAGGGGTTCATTTACCAGTACTTATTTCATCAACTCAGTACCAGAAATACACAAATTCAATGAGATTAAAGACTTTGATAACCAATGAGTCCAGCCAACAGATCTGATTAACATATAGCATTGATTACTTTTGTAATATATATTTTTTTAATTAGAAAGATGCTGTTTTACTTTGGCCTAAACCACCAGATAATTAGGATACCAAAATCTTGTCCGACTACTTACAAATTCTGCCTTAATTAGCAGATACCTGCTTATAGGGATTACCTTGCATTAAGATTAGTTTAAAGCCTTCAGTCCAGTGGCTCATGTCAAAATCTGCACTACTGTCAGTGACAAATATTTAGTTCTGACTATTTGGCTTAAACCAAGGTGTCACTGAAGACATAAACAAATGTGTTTCCAGAAAGTGGTCTTCATTGTGAGTATTTAATTATCATAGTAATCATAATCATCATCATAATTGTGTGAGATTCCTCTCTGCTCTGACTATCTTATTACCTCCACTAAGGAGGTTATGTTTTTGGGATATTAGAATAAGTTCAATTTGGCATCTGATTTTAATGAGTATTAATGAGGTTGATGTATTTCATTCCACTATACGATCATTTCAGTTGTTCTATGTTCAGCATTTAATGAGGCCTGCTGAGTGACTTTTGACAGAATTAAACAGCAGCAAGGTCACAGAGTCAACAGATTCTCTTATCTGGCACACAGCGTCCAGACAACACCCAAACACTTAGTTTCATACATTCTCAGACAGAGACATGAGACAGTGGTTGGCCTGCTCATGTCAACATAACAAGGCCAAGTAGAATTTGGATAATGTGCAAGTCCAACCTCCTCTGTTCAGGGCAGAGCCAAGAAGATAAATGTACATCATTCCTATACATTGCTGCTCATTCTGCCGGAGATCCTGCCGGAGCTCTGCCACTTTGAGCCCAGCGCTGTTTTTACTACATGTGACCAGAATAAAGCTTTGATTGAGACCAGTTCTTCTCCAGCCTTTTTTCTCGGGCTTCCAATCAACGAACTGGAGACTCTAACAGGGACAAGGAACAAACATTACATTACATTTACATTTTGGTGGGGATCTGTGATCCAGAACACCATCTGGAATTTATTATGTGAATTTATATTGTGGAAGTAACCATATTGCTTTCACTAACTGCCGCCATCTAGTGAATGTATTTTTCTAAAAAATTGAATTGATATGGAAGAAAAAAGAAATTAAAACAAATTAAAATAGCTCACACCATCAGTTTAAAAACAAAGTGTTGTTAAGTCTTAATTTCCTGACCATGAAGTCCTTTCGTTATTATTTCCAACATTGTACTTTCACTGTCAAGTGGATATGTTCTGTATTATCTTACTTTTGAGTTGGCAGAAGAGATGAAAAAATAATAAATAGAATGGAACAAACACACACACACACACACACACACACACACACACACTGAGACTGAAGACAGCACTGCACTCTACACAACAGAGATGCTAATTTCACCAGTGTACTCCCAAAAAAAATGCTTTCAGTGTGATCCTTGTAATCTATTTTGTGTAAGTGTCGCTATTGTCTTGGTGGAGGTCTGTGTTCTCCAAGTGCCTTTCCAGCTGTATGATTTGGATTACGATTACGATATGGTTTGAATCATATATAAGTTCAGACACAGATGAGGATGGATGAGAACTAAGTGCTGTCTAGGATGATTGACTATTTTACAGTATTGTTGCAAGTTTTGGGGAATTAAGATTGAAAAATGACAGATACCTGATACATTTAAAGACAGGGCTTTATGGATCTGTAAGACAGATACCAAGAACTGCAGCAGTACAACAAAAATAAATGATGATATACCATAGTAAGTTGTACCTTAAATAACATGAGCAACACCAGCTATAAAGCAAGTAGAAGTTGAACATACTTTGTGAAGTCCTTTACTTGCAGGACTACACGTGTTTGAGTTAGCTATAACAATGATATGACTGTAAATGGCAACCACTGTCTGAGAATGACTTTTACTTTTGTTTGTGTATGACAGACTTGTCCTGGTTGCATGACAGGGTCATCAGACAGATTTTAGACAGAGGCAAAATGACCATAATTTAATAATACCCATATTAACATTTCCCACATTTTCCATCATCTTGTGTAACTACTACACAGCAAATGAAAGTAAATCTCTCCTTCAGGGCAGGGTTAGCACGTCTTGACAATTTGCCACTTGAAATGTGTTTGCACACATAGTTATCAGGTTGCCCCTCAATCTAGGACATGCAAAAGCAAAAGGTGTTTTTCTTTTCTGCTAGGAGTTTCCTCTTAAAGTACTAAAAGTTCAACATAATAGTAGAGTGCTGTTTGTGCAAATGTGGCAGCAGTGTTGAGGCTTTCAGACCACCAACTTTCAGGCAATAACTAACATGAGTTCAGTCAGTCATATGGTTTGATCATTGATATGTAAAATGATATTGAGGTTTCCTGAACTTACCTTAACTAGTTAACTTTTGATCTTTTTGATTCCAGTGCTCAGTCACACTTCACACTTTTTGGCAGGGCAGCTGCTTTTTTGACAAAGAGGCTTGAACACAAGGATGGACTTTCTTACCTCTCTAAAAGCCTTTATGAAAGAATAAGAGAGTTCTAAATCCAACCTTTTCTACTGGGGCCTTTTTATTGGTCAGATTGAATTTGTTCCAGTCGGGAATTTAATTTATAATTCGTATGACCTTATGGTATAATGCTCTATTTTGCAATGTTAGTAAAAGTGAAAAATAATTTTGCTGTGAGCAGTTTGTCTTTAATCCTTGTGACTAGTGATAAATCAAGCTAAAAGATGAACTCCCAGCTGAGGTTATGAATAATTGTAGTATAGAGTTAGTTTGATATAAACTGTGTGTTCATTACATATTTGTCCACCAGAGAGCACTGATAAGTTGAAATTCTCAAGTTTAAACCTCTAATATTCAACCTCGTCTTTTGGTCAAACTCAGATGAATTGTAAAATAAATAGATACTATGGATTTACAGACCTATTGGTCTTGTTCACTTACCACTGTCACATGTTTAAAACTTTTCAGGAACCCCCCTGAGAGTTGCCAAAGCCAACTCTGATAAGCACATTATTTTCACTCAACCTTTCCTGATGTCTAGAGCCCAGACTTCAGGGTGTGTTTCCAAAACAGCTAGGTTACAGTAGCTGGCACAGAGCCCGAAGCCTGAATTGTGTTAGAGTAAAAGGTAGGCTGAGCAGGGCCCCATAGGGAACTCTTGGGGATTTCAGAAGCAAATGCTCATGAGCTGATGTTCAGTTTATGATTGGGAGACTTTAAATTATAGCATGAAATGCAGTTTAATTACTCATTTCAGATTTTATAAATTACCCTTTCAGTTTGCTCCAACTCAACCGTGTGATTGCAAATATAGTTTATGCAACACGAGTGTGCATAAGAAAGTGTTTGCGCTTGTGTCTGGACTCCTGAGCCTGCCTGTTTACATGATGTAAGAAATGAGGTCAAAATGCAACACTTAGAGTTGTAAAGTGCTTTGACAATGCTTTTGTATTTCATGACTTAATACAAACTGTAAAATATTTTCATCACATTTTTCTGCTCGAAGTGACAGAGTAGATGAGTTTGATCAGCATGTAAAACAATGATTAAAACCTTACTTAAGCAGGCAAAAATGCTTAAATTGCAGCAATAACCTGGGGGAGTATAGCTGTAGAGGCAACTGGCCACCTGGGAGGTGCCAAGCACTACCACAGCCTTGCACTGAGTGCAGTGAGCAAGATGATTCAGGGACTGCTTGACCTAACAGTAACACAAACACAGAGAGGTTACCATTTGGAGTATGTTCAGCAATTATATTACAATCCAAACCAAAAGTCATCTTGGATTGCAAATTATGTACTTTTTTCTACCAGAGAAATTGTCGATTGCCTTTTAAAAATGGTGGAAAACAAATGTATTCAAGTTGTAAACTAATTGTACTTAATTTAAAAAATGGTTTATAAAAATAAATGTATTTTTCTCACGTATAATTTTCTGACAGCCTTACTTACCTTTCAGAATAACATTTTTCATCTCCATTTTATCTCCATGTATGTTGATCTTGAATGTTTGTGATTCACTGATGTATGTTCTTTTTTGTCTTGAAATCATCTAATACTTCTTTTGCTAAATAAACAATTCTAAAAACATATTTAATCAGCTTGAAATGCATCTTCCCAAATGAGTAAAATACAGATGTAATTTTAATCCCCCCAAAAATCTGCACAATGAATGCCTTTAAAATACTGTTACTGAATTGAAGGATCTAAATACGTCTTCAGCCATTGCCTTTTAAACATTATTTGCACTCATACCTTACACGTTCTCTCTGTGTATTAATGATGATTGAATGATTGATGAAGGAGTATTGATGTATTACATTCCACTTTAGTAATTTCACTGTTTTGCATTATGTTAAGGGTTTAATCTTGACTGTTATTGGATGATATAATTCATTCCACTATACAATCATTTAATTTGTTTTACACTAGGTTAGGCATTTCATTTTGGTAAACATTGTGTACTATTTGACTGTATGACTAGGCCTTTTGAGTGACATTTGACAGAACTTAACAGTAGCAAGGTCAATGTCCGTGATTCTCTTATCCTGGCACACAGCGTCTAAACAACATGGCATGAGACAGTGGTTGGCCTGCCCGTGTCAATATAACAAGGCCAACTAGATTTTGGATAACGTGCGAGTCCAACCACCTGCTCTGTATGGGGCAGAGCCCAAGAAGACAAATGTACATCATTCCTATAGATTGGGGCTCATTCTGATGGAGATCCTGCCAGAGCTCTACCACTTTGAGCCCAGCGCTGTTTTTACTACATGTGACCAGAATTAAGCTTTGATTGAGACCAGTTCTTCTCCAGCCTTTTTTCTTGGGCTTCCAATCAACGAATAAGTGTTTAAAAGCACCAAGAGCCTAATCTCTCTATAGCAGGTGTAGATGATGACATGAGGAAAGAACCTGAAAAGTAGAGGAGAAAAAAAATTGAAGGTGGTGAGCAGAGATTGATGGAGGAGAGGAATGTAAAAGCATAATGAGTTAAGGAGTCAAATGAAAGAAAAGGGAGTGTGAGAACTCCAGCAGGACTTTAACGGGCAGGGCTTTTGTATATGTGTTTCCGTGTGTGTGTGTGTGTGTGTGTGTGTGTGTGTGTGTGTGTGTGTGTGTGTGTGTGTGTGAGAGAGAGAGAGAGAGA
>JAOWBC010001387.1:5357024-5386877 GCA_028566105.1 Hypoplectrus providencianus | reverse complement strand
GTGTGTGTGTGTGTGTGTGTGTGTGTGTGTGTGTGTGTGTGAGAGAGAGAGAAAGAGAGAGAGAGAGAGAGAGAGAGTGTAAGAGAGATGGTAGGGAATAGCACCCTGACACAGAGCCCCACATTGGCACACAGCTACTCAAGGGTAGGACTTCCCCTATCTTTAGTGTGTGTGTGTGTGTGTGTGTGTGTGTGTGTGTGTGTGTGTACACCATGATCATACTGTATCACAGCTGCACTACAGTTCATTAATGTTGTTTTTGTTGTAATTATATGTATCAAACCAGGCTTCTAAGCATGCATGTCTGTGCTTGCATAATGTTTTTTCAGTATCTTCTGTCTGAGCGCATGCATCCATGTATCCATCCCTGCGTTTGTCAGTTTGACTATGGGTCTGTGAATGCAACATGTGTGCAAGTGTGTGTGGTTGCAAGTCAGGGAGAGTGGGACGACAAGGGAGGGAGAGAGAGAGAGAGAGAGAGAGAGAGAGAGAGAGGGAGAGAGAAATGAGAGAGGTTTGAGAGCTCAATGGGCAAACAGTGTGTCCTGATGTGCTAGTGCACACTGTTACTCTGGCAAGTTTTTGCAACGCCGCAGGATTCTTAAGTTTTTAATAGAAGTTGCTGCTTCTGCTGTTGGTATATCTTGTAGCCTCCATAGGTTCTACAACTTATCCTCTTTTACCATCTCCTAAGGTAATGTATGGGATGCATTTGAATCTGGATAAAATACTATTAGTGTTTTTACTGTCTTGTTCACTTTGTATTCACTTCCAAAGAGACGACGTGGGGACTGATTTCTACAAAG
This sequence comes from Hypoplectrus providencianus, assembly GCA_028566105.1. Taxonomy (NCBI): domain Eukaryota; kingdom Metazoa; phylum Chordata; class Actinopteri; order Perciformes; family Serranidae; genus Hypoplectrus; species Hypoplectrus providencianus. The sequence goes on along the minus strand of JAOWBC010001387.1, from coordinate 5,386,071 downwards.
TTTAAATAGTTCACTAAAGATAAGAGATAGCTCAAAATAGTGTCTAGATTTTTAATTTGGGTTGTTCTATAAATGGTTCTTTCAGTTTATCTTGTTTGATTTTATCCTCTTACCTTCCCTTTCTTTATTCTTTTTAGTGTAACGCTGCAGGATTTAAAAAAAAAAAGGGATTCAGTAATGAGTACAGAATCATGCTGTAGAGTTTTTTCAATCAAAGGAACATGGTAAAAACTGTTTTCATTTTTTTTTTTTTTTCAAATTATGACTGTTACTTCTTCATGTATTATATTCAAGCGGTGGTTAAGTGTTTCTGTGCCTGCACGTCAGATTTAGCATTATCATCTTTTACCGCTGTTTGTTTTTCTTGACCTTCAATTGTAAGGTTTGAAGGTCAATACGGCGTGTTCTTTACAGAGAACAGTGAGTAAAGTGTAGTAGGAAGATGAAAAAGATGTATTTAGATCATTTCTAAAATTTTGTGAAAAATGTTTCACTTTTGTAATTATTTTATGTTGCTACCGCTCCAGTAGAATTTGTAAAATATGTGTCAAGTCCTATTTCAAAAAGGATCTGAAACTGACCAGTAAAGAAAGTACTGAACTTATGTCGATCTTGAGTCTTCATACAGAAAGCAAGTCATTGTTGAACTTTGTTTTGCGTGAGAAAAATGTTTATGTTGAGTGGACGGTTAGCCAGTGTTTCTTTTCTTCCTCGGAGTCCAGGTACATGACAGGATCTTGCTTGTGTGGTCGTCAGATGTTATTGGGGAGTGAATGTCGTGCCGTGTATCGCTGCAGGACACTCGTTCTCAATTAAGATAAGGCGTTCCCTGTAAATTGAGTCTTCCTGCATTCTGGCATTCATTACTAATTGAGCTAACACCATAAACAATGTAATCCCCTTTTAAATACATCTTTCAGCTTGAGCCATTACTCACGTGAAAGCATTTTGCACTGTATTTTGAATGTGTGTGAATTCTCGGCTGAAAAAAAGGAATGACCATACTGTACTCTAGGTGTAATTTGTTGTTAATGTGAAAGTATGGTTTTACCCGTACTTAGCAGCCTTTCTCCAGGCCGAGGCGCAAACATTTTTTTCATACATTGGTCAGTTTTTCATTTCACTTCTTCATTTCTTTTCAGGGCGATATCTGTTAGCTCTGTGTTTTTAATATATTCATCTGTAGAGTGTCTCCTTAAAGTTTTGTTTTGTTTTGTTTTCTGCAAAGCAGCTGTAAAATAATTTTTACTAAGTATGAACAATGTTTTAAAACTACCCTTGGTTTGAAATTGCAGTTGAAATTCCATTCATATTTATAGCTACTCAAACACATTACACATAAGGTAGCAAACTAGTTTTAAACCCATAAGTCACCATCATTTTTTTAATCTCTCAAACCTTGCAAAAAGGGGGCAAATATCTCAAATTGTGTAATTGTGTTTATTATTTTACTGTTATTGGTAACAATCAGAAATCGGCAATTTCTTTTTCAATATTACATGTCTGCATTTTCTCTTTAGTTTTCTGCCTTACAAGCTTTTCTCATGTGTTTCCAGCCTTCAAATGTGCTGCTGTGTATATTTTCTAATTTCCCCCCATTACACGGTTCGGATCAGATAAGCATCCAAACAGGTTATGCAACTGAGAGACAGCGTAAAATGAGAAACATGAGAAAAGCTCTGACAATCAGCGGTCTCTGCAAAAACCCGATCAATTTGTGTCACTCTTTCTTAGGACATTTTTCTCAGCATTTTTCATATATCCCCTCACAAACAAACTATCAGACTCATACTCAATGTTTGATATCATGGGTTAACTTAAAAATTGTTTAAAAATGAAGAGCATTTTTCCTGTGACTTATCTGTGGCTTTGCTCCTGTGTTTTGCAGTTTGCTCCATCACTGAGGACGAGCAGTTTGTGGAGAAGATCCAAGATTCTTGTAACTTTTCTTCTGGCCACATCCTGTTCAAACACATCGCTTTTCTCTTATACCCTCCTCTGTCTTCTCTTATTCCTTCTTGCTCAACACATCTCAGTCAACACACCTCCCCTTATTCTGGCCCCATACCCTCTCTCTTTTTTTCTCCCTTCTCTCCTGTTCCCCTCTTCCTTTACCTGTCCAAGAAAATCACTTCTGTTTTCTGCCAAATTTGCCACAACCCCACCACCGCACCATTACATCACCCTCCTAACCCCTCTGTTCCCCTCATGGGCGCCATATCAGACAGCAGTGCCACATTCCCTTCATCGCCACTGAGAACCTCTCTCCACCCCTAACCGCCTCACCAACACCAACATCAACGCGACCCAATGGAGACGGAAGATATGATGCTGACGAGCATGTTGTCAACAGACAAAGGGGACAATGAGGGAGAGATGAAAAAAGGGGGAGAGGATTTGGGGGAAGAAGAGGAGGGGACGCAGCAGGAAAATGGTAAACTGATGCTTGCTGATGGTCTCTCAGAGAGAGGACCCAAGAGCCTGAACTCCGGCTCTGGACAGCAGGTGTCCAATGGCTTCACCACATCCACCCCTCAAAGCCCCAGAGAAGGAGCGGGGAGTGCAGCTTACTCTGGAGGTACAGCCTCTGTTCCTGGAGGAGGCACTGGGTCCTCAGCGCCACTGGGAGGCCTCAGGACTCTGGTGGTCCAGCAAACCAGCTTGGACAGGCCCAGAGAAACCTGGAGCAAGAAAATGGACTTCTTGCTTTCTGTGATCGGCTACGCAGTGGACCTGGGAAATGTCTGGCGCTTCCCCTACATCTGCTACCAAAATGGAGGAGGTGAGGAGGCCAAAGATGTTTGAAAGGGGGAGAGGGAGATAAGGAGTGGGGTAGAGATCAGCCTGCAGGAGATCCCATGATAGAGTAAACAGGATTTTAAGGATTAGAAAGAAGGAAAGCCTCTTTCGTTGTATAAACTGTTCTTCAGCATATAACTCAAAATATATGTAGCAGCTGAAGTAAGTCAGTTTTCTGCCCTGTAGCTTTTAAAATCAACAAGTTGTATGTATGTCTCCAATATGCCCTAATTTCTGCAAATCAAACCTCTGAATTAAAATGGGGTCTAAATGAACTGCTTATGGAATGCTGTAGTTAACAGACTCATTTATGAATAGCACTTGATTTGGTTAATTTCTTGCACAATCTAAGGTACAAAACCTTATGCTGGTGTGGTCTGCTTGTGCTCTGTTACAACACAATCCTCACCTAGTGGCAAACAAGGGCCTCCCTTTCTACTTTTATTGAATTTGCAATAATAAAATCTTTGCAATTTCCTGTGTTCTGTGTGTGCCTCACGGAGCGAGGTAGAGATGGCGACTGAGGGAGACTTGATAGAGGCAACAGTATTAATTGTGCTTTTTATGAGAACGCCTTCAGTCTCTTTCTCCTTGCTTAATAACCTGTTTCCCAGGCAGCTGCTCAATCAACCCTTATCTTTCTTTCAGTGTCACAAAGGCACGAGACACACACGGACCCGCCTGCATATACAAATGCACACATGCACATAAAATAAGTAGATAAAGAGATAGAAAGAAAGACGGAGAAAGAGATGCCTTATCAAACTCTGATAGGTTGGAGAGTTCAGACTGTCAGCTTGCTGCCTCTCAGTGTTTGGCCTTTTAATTCTCCCTTCATCACTTCTATATTTTCCATTCTTGGCAGCCAACATTGCAGTCATCTTAATTTGTCATTGTAGAATTTAAACAGAGTGACTCTTTCACTGTGTGTTTCCACATATTTAATGGAGATTTATATGAAACTTTGGAAGCATGCTATGTTGTTTTTGAATGGACTAGGGTTATGTAAATGATAGGGTACTTACAATATTTCATGATTTTCACAGAGTGCTTTTTAAAGTTTTTGTAGATTGGGAGCTATTCAGAGAGAATGTGAACACTCAACAATTCTCTGGAGTGTAATAGACTTTTTACTGTTCGTCCATAACTTATTCTCCTCTCACTCTCCCCACTGTTTTCATCCTCTACACATCAATCCCCACATTTTTGTTTCCAACCCTTAATTTCTCTCTTGCCCCTCCACTTGTCTTTATGTGTCTGCCCAGGGGCCTTTTTGCTGCCCTACCTGTTGATGGCGGTGTTTGGAGGTGTCCCTCTCTTCTACATGGAGCTGGCTCTTGGCCAGTTTCACCGCAGCGGCTGCATCTCCATCTGGAAATACATCTGCCCCATCTTCAAAGGTAACTCAAGAGTGGAGAGAAGCGAGAACATATGGAGAAGTGACTTCATAGCACTATCTTGGAATACAGAGCAAGAGAGAATAGCGCTTACTAACAGGAAAATTGGCAGCAGGCTGAACAAAAAGAAGGAGCCGTCAGGGCCTGAGAGACAGCTCATTTAACCCCCTTGTCCCCTTCAGTAGAGTTCCTTTGAAGAGCATCCCTTGCTTCTTGTTCTTTTAATGAGATAAACCAACTCTCTGTTATGGAAATTGTCACATTTCCATGCCAAATGTCAGATGCTCTGAAATGTGATATTATGTTGTTGTTTGGAAATGTCACCCACTTAGCCAATAGTAACTTGAATTAGCTTGAAAACACCACTGATGTCTCCTCAAGGAGTGACTGATTGGTACCTCATAATAATTTTTTTTTTCTTATTAGATATCTGGATTGGAAGGTTATGATGACTCTTATTTTATTTTTATTTTTTTTTGCTAAACATAAATTCTTTCACTGTTTCAGGGATTGGCTTTGCCATCTGCATCATCGCACTCTACATAGCCTTTTACTACAACACCATCATGGCCTGGGCCTTGTACTATCTGCTGGCATCTTTTCGGACCACGCTGCCCTGGACCACATGCAGCAACAGCTGGAACACAATCAACTGCAACCGTTACATGTCTACTGACAGCAACGTGACGTGGTCCAACTCCTCCACCTCCCCCGCCGAGGAGTTCTATACGTAAGTGCATGTAAGTCGGATGTAGGGGCATAGGGGGAGAGCTATCACAGGAGGGAGACGTCAAGTGAAGGAGGGAGGGTGACTTCCAGAGAGGGATAACACGGTTGGTTATATCTGGTGTTTAAGAGCCCTGACAGATTTATCACCATCCCTCTCAGAAAATCCACTTGGATTACTGGTTGTGAAGACATAATAGGAATAAGCTATTGGAGTGTCATAATAACAATCACTGATCTCAGCTAGGATGGTTAGCACTACGGGTGATACATATATTTTCAAGAACAAAATGCACAACATATCAGGCCTCATGCAGCAATGTTTTGTAATAGGAAAAATTCTTATATTTTTTAATACTTTTCTACTAAGAGGAAAAAGTAGTAAGGTAAACTCCAGATGGTCCAGAGGCACCAGGTGCTGAATTATGATTCACACTTGCTCATAGCTGTTTATGAGCATAGGTAAAACACTATATAAAAACTAAAAGAAGAACTTCAGTTTTGCAGGAATTGATAGATGTTTAAATAAATACACAGACCAAACATGATTTTCCACAGCATCAATATTGATATTCTGTTACATTAAATTCCTATTTTATAAATGGCACAACTCAGGGGAGGTCTCAAGCACATATTCACTGAAAAAAAATCTCACTACACTGTCTCCTTTTCTGACAAACAATTCATGGACTGTGAAACTAGGTGTTTTTTTTTTTATATTATCTTGGTTGAAATTGTTGTCGTAATTGTTGTAAAGTAACGAAAATGAAAGAATATTGACATATTGAAGAAATCTCCTGACAAATGAGGCCAATCCTGGATACAAGGAAGCAGTAAGAGGGAATCTGGTCCTTTTTTGTTTCCTGCATGTGGCCTTCTCTCTCACATAATATTTGCTGTATGATATACATAATGCTTTGAATTCCATGTGTAAAAAATCACATGTAATTCAAAGCATTTGTAGCAGTGGGACCTGTGTAATATCAAAAGTTTTATTTAAGTCAATCAGAAAAGAGAATAGAATTTAGAACAAATGCAGAAGCTTAATTTGATTGACTCCCATGATGAGCTTCTGCAGCATTGACTGTTGATTAGATTTGTGGGGATAGAACTCTGAAAGCAGCAGTCTATCGGAGCTCATCTGAGGGAGCCATAGACAGGGTATGATAGAGGTGCTGGTAGAATGATGGAGGAGTAAAGCTGAGAAGCTTGATAGACTCAGCTGACAGCAGATAGATGAAACCGATAAGATGGTGTCAATAATCTTTAGTTAGGATAATGACTGGATGACTTGACAGCTTGCAATAAATTGCAAATAATTGAAAAAGGGAACCTCAGTGATGGGAAAAGTATGACATTGACTATATTACAAAGCCGCATAATGTTGAATCAGATATATAGTTGAAATATGAACTAGCCTGCTAGTTAAATAAAAAAAAATAAATAAATAAATAAAAAAAACAGGTGTAGGATAAGAGCTGCAGGAAATGAGGAGAGAACATAGTGTGGAAGCAGAATTAAAATCTTTCATTCTTTGAATCCCCAAGAGACAAATATGCTCTTTTATTTAATTAAAAAAAAAAAAAAACATTTCGGACATGAAATTTAAACTGATTATTTATAATGTTCTAAGTGTAAAACAATCTTTGGCATGTGGCTTTAACTGTAATTAACTCACTCAACTCAGGCAAGATTGGTATTTATTTTTTGTGTAACATTAAACCCGAGCTGTGTCTTTCTTGTTCTTGACTGCAGTGGGACTCTACAGTCTATTCTGGCTCAGTTTTATCAGCTGCTCACTTGACCGTGACTGTGTCTGTCCACTGAGACAGATTCAGCGTTTATCTGTAGTTGACTTTTCCTAGTACAGGTTTCAAAGTAACAAATTTCCCAACTCAGTCTGGCGCCAGAATTTCCTGTTTTCAACATAAATCACGTCTCTGTTTTATCGTCCAAGCTCTGTGTGCTTAACCTGTGACCACATGGTAACCTCCCTGTTTATTTCAGACTTTCAGAGTCAATTGAGGCTCTCTGGCATTTTCTCTGGATTTATTAAGTCTCCTTATCATCTCCCCTATATAAATATCATTGCTGCTCATTTAATCTGTATGTATCATGCATATGTGTATATTTGCCAGGGCTCTATTATTCTCATATTGCAGGAAGTTTATACCCTGTAGCCTCGTTACCCCCTGCCCTCCACACAAGCTTATTATTTGCTGTTCCTTTCTCTATCTGATCTCCTTCCTTCCATGCTCTATTCTTTTCCTCTTCTCACCAAATCAACCAACATCCCACTGTCCGCCCAATCTTTACTTCCTATGATTCTTCACATTCTCCTCCAGCCTGTGTCTCACACTTTTCCTTGATATTCATCACTCTCTCTGTCCTCTCTAATGTCATCTCCCTATATAAAAATTGCCTTGTCTCTCTCTTTGCAACTCCTGTGTCCTCACCCCTCATCCCCAACCTCCCTCACTGCCTTGATTTCCTCCCTCCAGTCGCCAGGTGTTGCAGGTCCACCGCTCCCCAGGTCTACACCAGCTGGGTTCTGTCAGCTGGCAGCTGGCCCTCTGCCTGCTCTTCATCTTCACCATCGTCTACTTCAGCATCTGGAAAGGAGTCAAGACGTCTGGAAAGGTAACCGAAGGGGCGCCTGAATGGCTAATGGGGGTGTCAGTTTAGAGTGGATGGATGGATTGATGAGCCAGAGAGGCAGAGAGAAAAGATGGTCATTCATCATCATGGGAGGAAAAGTTGGTTAGAAAGGCAGGTCAGAAAGTGATCGTTGAGTATCGCCGGATATGGGTTGCTTTGACTGGCTACACATTAGAGCATGTCCACATTCAGTGAATGGGTTTTTCCTCTTTTCTGCATTAGGTTGTTTGGGTGACAGCTACCTTCCCATACCTGGTCCTCCTCGTGTTGCTCGTCCGTGGGGCCACTCTGCCAGGGGCCTGGAGGGGCGTGGTCTTCTATCTCCAACCTGATTGGAAGAAACTGCTAAGCACTACGGTGAGTTAGAGCATTTTAGTCTGTCTTTGATCATTCGGGAATGTTCATGTTGTTATATTCGTACACTTCTTGCATCAAGTAAGTGGCATTGTATGAGGAAATTATTAGTCAGTCAGTGTAGATAGTGGTTGGCATAACCCCAGCTTGTAGAAGCAGGCAGGAGGATAGCTCTCATACTCCAAGGGCTGCTCCCTTTCAAAACAGTACATTGCCTACCTTCCATATCAGTTACACTGGGTGTGCCAGCTGCAATCATCTGTAGGTAAAACTCTGACCATGGAAAAATTCCTCATACAATGTAACTTCAAAGAAACATCTTCAACTCTCTCAGGTTTGGATTGATGCAGCAGCTCAGATCTTCTTCTCACTGGGTCCAGGGTTTGGAGTGCTCCTTGCCTTTGCCAGCTACAACCCATTTCACAACAACTGCTACAAGTGAGCACTTTTGTTGAACACACATTTAATGGTATATTTCATGCTCCAACTACCTGCTTTGCTTATCCAAATACAACTTACTTTTTCCAAAAGTAGCATTCTTTAGAATGTATTAAAATCTTCTAATGGAATTATCACAAATGTTATTTCTATAAATGTCTTTGTCATTATCCGTTTTTACAGGCAGAACAATAATTACTTTACAGCACAAAGGTTTCAGTAGTCTAACAAGTCTAAATATTGTGCAAATGCTCAAAGATTAATATTTCTTAGAGACTTTTTGTCAGACTTTTTATGTCTTTCTAAGTCCACAAACCTCTCCTTTCTCCATCTCAGGGACGCTTTGGTCACCAGCTCTGTGAACTGCCTGACTAGCTTTCTCTCTGGCTTTGTCATCTTTACTGTCCTGGGCTACATGGCTGAGATGAGGCAGCAGGAGGTGTCTGCTGTGGCAAAGGATGCTGGTAGAACAACACTAGCAATCCCAGATGCTCTCATATCATTGGAAAACAAATAGGGCACTCTGTGTCAGGTCATGTTGAATGAAGGATGAATTAAGATGAACTGTTTTAGCCTACCTTTCTGTCTTCTCTCCAGGTCCCAGTCTTCTGTTCATCATTTATGCAGAAGCCATTGCAAATATGCCTGCTTCTACTTTCTTTGCCATCATCTTCTTCCTCATGATCATCATGTTGGGTCTGGATAGTACGGTAAGTTTGTTAATTGATTATTTACATGTAGAAGTTAAGATGCCCAAATCAATGTTTTCTGAGTCCTCACATGTTCCTCCTCCCTTATTTTAATTTATCTGTTTCTTTTGTAGTCCAGTGTGAGGCTCTTGTGTGCTCTCTCAAACCTAGAAACAGGTTTCATATTTGCCTTGTCATGTAGGCAAATGCCTTTTTCTGTTTGATATGTATTTGCCTGTTGTACTCATTGCTCCATAAAGGTGTTGGGTGTTATTTGTCCTCGCTCATTCCGTTTTGGATAACAGTCAGTGAAAACAATGTGATAGGACTTTCATATCACTGCTGTGTGGCGATCTTGTCTCCATAAGCCTGTTTTTATCTGCTCTGAGGCAGCCAGCTGGAGAGACCCGTAGGGCTCTTATCATGTACTGATAATCAGTGGGGAATCAGCATTGGGGTTGCTACGCTTCTCCATTTATGACTGAGGATATTACTGAAAAACAAGTCACTGTTCTTGGAGTCATCTTGGAATGGCTTCACTTTGGTCTTTGTTTGTGATTGTACACAAGACATGTTTGGCTGTTTCAACAGTGTACTGGGGATTGTAGAAAGAGTGTGACACTCCTGTTGAAGAGATTAGATCTAACAGCTCATTACTGACATGTAACATTTAGATTTTTTCAATCTGTCAAGTACGGAGGTATCCTGTTTCTTAGAAAAGTTTTCATCGTATTTTGCATTGATTTTTTTGTTTTTTTTTCATTCTGCCCCCTTTGATGAGTTCTTTGCTTTTTTTTCTGTCTCCCTCACCACTTTGGTGCAATTTTCTCTGCAGTTTGCAGGGTTGGAGGGGGTGATCACAGCTATGCTAGATGAGTTCCCTCATGTCCTGGCAAAGAGACGAGAATGGTTTGTCTTCGGCCTTGTGTGTGTCTGCTACCTAGGGGCTCTCTCAACGCTCACTTATGTAAGTTAAATAACCACATTACTCACATTACTATTAAAGAGGAACCCTTGATAAAAACAGAATATCACTGATATCAGTGATATCAAAATATCACTGATAAATCTATAACATGTCCTACCTGGCCTCAATGATGAAAAGAAAAAAATAAATTCTTAATGAGATGAAGCAAACAGAGGCTGGGTTCAACAAGAGCTAAACTTTATCAGAACAGTTGTTTACACAACATTTGCAGGGTAATAAACACAAGCATTTTTGCTGAAGTCTTTCGATTTAAATACTTCAACATAAACTATCTTTAGATGATATAGTTGTTGCTGTTGTCAAAAGTAGCTCACACTTTTGTCATCCAAGACCTCATTAAATGTAAAAGTGATTTTTCACAGCCCAAACTTCCATAACTTAATTGAAGTTATATACCAACAAAGCAGCTCATATTGATCAAAGGTATTTTAAATGTTACTGCTGCATTATTTGCAATTTCGTGGATTGCATTTACCAATGATCTGAAATTAGATTTGAAGCGTCAGTGAGCAATCTGTTAATTTCCAACCCTAAACAGGGTGCCTTATCTTTCACTTAGACCTTCAGATGAAGCCTCTTGCATAATAGTCATTTGTGAATCACATAACAGAAAGTGCTCCTCTGAGTCTCTCCCCTCTTCTTGTTTGGTGTACCAGGGAGGAGCATTTGTGGTGAAACTGTTTGAGGAGTATGCTACAGGCCCTGCAGTCATAACTGTGGTCCTGCTTGAAGTCATTGCTGTTTCCTGGTTCTACGGTAAGTTTGAGTTTTTGTGATGATGGTGTTGATGAGTTGTAAATGACAACAAACGTTGGTTGGAAAAGGTAACAACATGTTGTACTAAGGTTTGTTTTCAAGCACAGATTGAGAATTTGTGAGACTGATTTGTAACCATACTGTCATCTCCTATTTTCTGTGCACGTGTATGTGTGTGTGATGCCCTCCTGATATTTGGGACTTTGTAGTTATTGTGTGTGTGTTTGTTCCAGGTACCAACCGTTTCTGTAATGATGTCCAGCTCATGCTTGGTTTCTACCCGGGTATTTTCTGGAGGATTTGCTGGGTGGCCATCTGCCCCTGCTTCCTGCTGGTGAGGCTATTGTACAGTATTCTTTACTACAGATTTAGCTTTTAAGATCATTATAATATCTGACTTCTGCTTTTATTTCTATTCCTGTGCTCAGTTCATTATCATCAGTTTCCTGGCCTTCCCTCCAGAGGTCAGGTTGTTCCACTACCAGTACCCACAATGGACCACTGTCCTGGGCTATTGCATCGGGGTGTCTTCATTTATCTGTGTGCCTACTTATATGGCCTACCACTTGTTTAATGCCAAGGGAACATTTAAACAGGTACAGTATTTTCTTTCTTTTCCTTTACATTCCAGTGTTTTCTTCTAGATTCTTCCCACAGGTCCTCTTTTTCTGTCCTCCTTCTCACCTTCCTTTCTTTTCCATGCACTGTCAGGGTCTCCCCTCTGCAGTGAAACACATGTCTGGAGATCAGGATCAAAGGAGTATAGAGGAGGCTCGGGCCAGAGATTAAATCAAAGCCATGACAACTCTCAGGCTCCATAGATGTTACATGCACATGCAAAGGGCACGTAGAGCATCACCTGGGGACACACTTCTAACACTCAATGCACATTTACAGTCACATTTTGCAACACATGTAGGCTGTCACGTAGCCAGATCAAAGTAAAACTGAAGTAGACCAGGTTTTTTTCATCAACAGCGCAGCAGCATCAGAACACCCTTGGAGTACAAATTCAGTGTAGCCAGATCAGCATCATTGATAAAAATGACTATATTCTATTTTATTTTGCCGCTTTATTTGTTTTCTGTTGGGCCCTTCCCTGAATGGTCAGGTGTGTATTTACTTTTTGTTCAGTATTTTAAGCTTCTGACTTGCATAGAAAATACAAATACAAAATGCACTCATAATCATCATTATTATTATTATTATCTCTGTTAGAGTTGACAGAAGGTAGGAGGACATCAAAGAGGCTGGTAGACAGACGTTTCTGGCTGATGTCCAGTATTGACACTGCTGCCAGGCCACACAATGGCACTGACACACTGTGTCAACACACAGGGAGACATGTTTTTGTGTGCATGTGAGTGTGAAAGAAGACAGTGTCAGTGTAACTCATGGGGACGGATGAGGCCAAGCAAGGTCAAAATGTCTGATTGTCTTTTTGTAGCAAGACCTGTGTTGTGTGTCATCTGTTATAGTTGTTCACTGTACTTTACTGTTACTGTTTATCCCATTATTGATCTTCCACAATCTGTCAAGTCAGGTGCGATTGAGGTTAGAACAAGAAGGATTGTCTGCAACATTTTTGAAATAATGTCAGACAGAATTGAATTTTGGTTCAGCAAAACAAGACATTTAAAAATGTTACTTCTTCTGCAATCAGCTTGAGGTAGAATTTCTTAAGTGTTCTTGGTGCATAAGGTTTTGGCAGTCCGAATCATCAGCAGAGTTGTGTTGCTCTCCAAAATAAACAGACCCACCAAAAAAAAGAAGTAACAATTCTGAATGAAGCTGTTATATGTAAAAATCATTTTTTTCTTTTACAACACTGTGCAACAGACAGGACTGAAAAGGCTGTAAGCAGAGCTACTTTTAACAGTTGTTCAGTTTGCTTCTCTGATAACTGAAAATGTGACGACTTAAGAACTTAACCCAGTTACAATATAGGCTTAATAACCACCAAGATCTTAAAGATGTAGATCTTAAAACAGTAGCTTCAAGCATGGCTGGACCAGCTACCCACAATTGGCTGAAGTTGGTTGTCAACAAAGAACAGGGAAGCCAAGATTAAAACACACGTGTAGAGACCATGGAACTCCACCTCACTTAATCTTCATGTAGTTAATAGTTTTTTACTTCTTAAGCAAAGTTTTGTGTCTGAAAGACAACCACAATACTCTGACACCTGCTCCAACGGGATATGACACCACTGACAGGTGACCAAATGAAATTGACCATTATTTAATTAACCTAACAGATTTTGCTATTGTTGATTTTATTTCATAGATCTATTCAGATAAAACCTTGCAAAAGAATGTTTGGCCATGCTTTGTCAGTTTTAAGTGTATATCTCTATAATTTACTCCTTTCTGTTTCATCATAGCGTCTGTTAAAGAGTATCACTCCAGAGCCCAGCAGTGACCAACACAGAGACTACATTGTCACCAATGCAGTCTGACCAAACCGCGACCATGAAGAAGGAGCCTCTGACCACATGGAGTGCCCTCTTCTGGACAAACTGCAAAACTACAGGACAAGGGGGCTACCTTTCACCGTCTTTGCCTCTTTTTTCATACATCTCCTTCACTTTTTTTTTTTTTAGCTTTATCACAAGAACATCCACAAGTAATAGTTGTGGTAGCTGGAGCCAGGCTGCAGTAGTTTATTTAGCTGTTGGTTTGGTTTCTTAAGCTGGTTCACTTTTTTCATTCAGGAGTTCCTTGTAAATGTCACTTAAGTTATTTAGTGACTAACCTTTCTTCAGGTTATCTAGACAAACACATATATTTTATATAGTTACAGAAAGTATGATACAGCCTCTGTTCATGTTGACAATAAACTGGAGGAGCTGCACATAAAGCAGAACGGATACATTTCACCTCTGTCTCTATGGTTGCATTTTCATATTATGCTGTTAAGTTATGCATTCCAATATGTAGCAAAATTCAGGTATCTGTTACTGAAGCCAAATATATGATATCTGTTCTGTTCATGTTTCTAACGATGTTTCAATATTGTAGCTGTCATTTTGTTGTGTTGACTGTCAGCCTGTGTTTATTTGGTGGCATCTTGGACGAGTGACAGATTTGCAATGAGTTCCCTACACTGTGAAGCACTGCCTAGTAGTGACATGAGTGTGTGTGTGTGTATGTGTGTGTCAGAAAAAGACTGTTATAATGTTAAGTGGAAATAATAGATCACAGACAGAACCATCAAAGTGTATTCATTCTATTACCGCTATATAAACGGTAAATTTATTTTATAATGTATCATTGCTGTCATTTCACTCAGTTCACTATGACAAATATTACATGTGACATTTCATGACATCGTGCTGATCGTCCTTGTTTAATCACAGTGACATCTTGCACTCTGGTGTCAAACTGCATAACTGTCAGTAATAGAAACCAAATATGGATCAGAGCTAATAGCATTATCAATGGCATTGTCTGAAAATCAGCGTTACTGCTCTTTACTTTCTACCAAAAAAAGTGTGTGAGTATGCACATATGCCTGTGTGTGTGTGTTTCTGAGAGTGTATGTAGGAGCAGGAGTTAAAATATGGCGAGTACTGTACATCTACCTGTGTATTTACTAGTCAGTCTGGTATTGGTGTAATCTATCCTGTGAATACCTGTCTCCTCTCTCCATGGATGTGGGTGTGTGTGTTTAGTTTTAATGTGGGCTCGGGTGTTGCGTGTGTGCACCTTGATTAGTGTGAAGGTGCTGGTGTGCATGGTTGTGCAAAAAGGATTAGAGGTGTTCAGCTCCTTTGTGTGTGCATGCCGTGAAGTGTGTGTTTACACCGTACTTCAAACGTGTGTGTGTCTGTAATGTGATCTCCTGTTGTCTTGTTAACTGCCAAAATATCTTATGAAGGAAAGTAAAAATCCCACTTGCCTCTCTCTCTCTCTCTCTCTCTCTCTCTCTCTCTCTCTCTCTCTCTCGTACCTCTCAAGCTTATGTAAAATCTATGTATGTCAATAAAAGACTGTATGAAGAAATACACCTGTATAGAATAAAGATATATATAAATATATGGGAAATAACAGATAATAAAGATATATGAAAATAAATCATCCCTGTCTGTTGCTAGTTTATTCTTTTCTTATTCAGCCCACGTTTGTACACAGTTTGAACCAACTACTGTTTTTCAAAACATTAACATCAAGAATGAACCTATGGTAGTGAACAAAATGCCTTTGCTTTGCTCCAACCATGCCAATCTTCAAACTCCACCTTAATTTTAGTCATAGCTATCCGCTTCATCTCTTAATGTGAAAGTAAAAAGTGGAATTGGTTGATGGTTTGAAAAGTGTCACCAAATAACATTTTTAACTACTTTTGTTGCCTCTTGATGTGAATGGCCATACAGTGCACAACCTATTTCACATGATGCTTATCCCGATGTATTAAGACATGACAGAGATCTGGTTCTGATGGCTGGTATCCACTTGGCCTGAATCTGTTTATTTAGCTAATAATTGACTAACCTGCTGATATTACATGGTTGCAAAATATATTTTAGCTGCTTGAATAAAGGCTCGCTTGACAAATCTGTGTCAATAAGTGCAAATAAAGTGTTCAAAACCACTAATGTAGTAGTTCCCAACCACATTTTTACATGATGACACCCACACAGACTCACAAAGTCAAAAACAAAACCAATGTTGCTGTTACAGCTGGTAACAAAACACTTTAGATAAACGTGTCCCTAGTCATGAAAAACAACATAAAACAGATGTAGTCCAAGAGAAAAATTCTGAACTGTCATATATTGTCTTACATATTGAGTTGTGTATATGATGGTGGGTTTTGTATTTATTAATTGCATTTATTTAATCTTTCTAAAATAGTTACAGCAAACCAAGTACTACTGAAGAAAATAGTTGAAATGACGCACACAAAACACAACCAAAAAAATGCAAATATTTTGCCATGGTGTTGTATGTCATTACAGGTGTAGTAAAACAGACACATTTTTATCAATCTTCAATAATCTACAGACCAACTATAAAGATACATACAAGGCCTTGAATGATGCTCAATCGCTAATGACATCTAATGTCATCACCAGAGCCAGACTGAAACAGGGTGTTTCCTCAAATGTATTCTCCAAAGAACAGCAGGCAAGACATGCGAAATCAGGACATCCCACAGCCCAAGAAAATTCAACCCAAACCTACAGTTGTACTTATTTATATATCATGTATCTGACACAGACCCACAGTCCAGCCAGGATGTGTTCCACTGATCCCCCCTAAGCCTGAGCAGTGTCTGCCCATGCAAATATGCTCATGTTTGTTATTCATTCACTGTCTCCTGTGTCGTATGTTTGTCACTGTTGACGCTGTGTTTAGACATGTTAATGACTCTATTAATCATGCTAAGTGTCTGCATCATGAAGTGCCCTGTCTGTGTTATGAATCCGCTGATTTAGAATCAGACTGACATAACAGCATGAGGGGAGTTTAATCTTGATCAAAGACTTCAACAAGCATGGGTGGATTACTAAACGGACCCAGCAGGCACATGGCCCAGTGTATCAGAGCCCTCCAGTTCTGCATTGAACAATGTCAGTCAAAGAGACGTACACAGACCACAAAGTGAAGTCAAGTGATCATACAGAGACACCAAAGGACTAGGAAGCAACACAAATGACCAAACAGAGACAAAAAACACCTGGAAAGATACACAATATAGACACAAAACACATTTGACACAAAATGACTGCAAAGATCCTCAAAAGACAACAGAAAGAGGAAAAATGACATGACACAAAATGACTGCGTGGACGATATTGCAGGATTACTTAAATGAGACACAAAACAACCAAAAAGGAAAACAAATGACTGCAAATGTATATTCCACAAAACCCAAAATGCCCACAAAGAGACGCAAAAACCCAAACTGCCACGACTCTGTTTGTCTTGCTCCTGTGTAGGAGAGGTGACGGGGCCTTTTGCATGTTCCTGAGACCTACTGTTTAATAATCTGTCCGTAGCTGAAATGATGTTTCCTTGAGCCGCTCTAAATGGCGCCTGTTTCAACCTGCTGGGACAATCATTGTTTCTCCGTCGGCCGAATGTGTCTGTATCTGTGTGTGTGTATCTCTGTGTACATATACGCTCGGCACAATGGTTCCTTGTCACCACTGATTAATCCTACGACCGAAATCTGTAATCAGCAGCTTCAGCAAACAGTTTTATGTTCCTGCACACACAGAGAATGAGGTAAAAGAAAAAGCAGGAGCGTTTGGTTTCAGTGCTGCCCTGAGGATGATCTTCAGCTCATCATCTGAGTGGTCGCCGATGTACAACAGATGTGCAGTCATACATTATCCAGCCAATGAGGACAGTATATCCCAAGTAGTGAGAAGAAACTTTTAGAGAAGTGTCATTATTTCAGTTCTCTGTTCCACACATCAGCAGTTCTATCTGCCAGGTTTGAAATGAAACTCTGAATTTTGGGTATAATTGCACCCTGCCTGGATGTGCACATAATCATCCACACTGAGCCAGGAGAATCTTCTATATGTGTGAGTGTGTGTGCTTTATTGTGGCAATTTCCTCTGAGCTCCCTTCCCCTGACTGATGGACACATCCTGCATTCTCTGTCTTGCCTTATCGCTACAGATCTATATTAAACAGCGCAGCACAGCCAGCGTATCCCTCCACCTCTGCTGTACCTGTCATCTCAGCATCTGCTTAGCTGCCTGCCAGCCTCTCTCACTATCAGCTGTCTATCAGGACCTGCAGCTCATTTCATCTCTTTTTCCAGCTCTCATATCTCTGTATTTTTTTTTCTTTCTTTATTAATTTGGGCGAGCCAACCTGTGCTCTGTGTTGGTGTGTGAATGTATGTGCATGCTCTTTTTTAGATGTATATGTATATATATATGGCTGCTGTCATTTTTGAGAAATCCCTCATGGGTTTGGTTCCCCTTCTGCACTGTGATAACCCGTCATACTTCCTCGCAGCAGCTCACTTTGACTCTCCACTTCCCGGAGAGCAGCTGAGTTTGACATATCTTTTAACTCTCTTTCTGTCTGTCTCCCCTCAGTTCTCGATATAAATATGTTCCGACAGCGATCCAGAGGGTCACTCTTTTTTCCTGACAGAAAAATCCTGGCATTTACCTCTCTAACTTGCTCCGTCTGTCCTCTCTCTGCCTCCCCATTTTTTTCCTCTGCCCAGCCTCCCTGCTGATCCCCAGATACTGCCGCTGCCTCTGAAGAACAGGAAATGAAACTCTTTTTTCCCTCCGATCTGTCGCTCCCGCCCTTTATCACACACAAACCTTGATTCCCAGCAATGGCTGTCTCTCACTCACCTAATAAACTCATTTTGCACTAAGGGAGAATACCATCTTATCTCTGCAGAGAAGGCCCCTCTTCTCACTCTGTCACACAGTCTCTCTCCGTCTCTTTCCTTGCTTTCTCACTTCTCCTGTCTTCTTAGTTCATATAATTGTTGCCAAGATGAGAGCTCCTTGATCTGTTGTCTTTTCATTACAGGTGACACTAGAAAGATGAGGAGAGAGAGACAGTGAAATTATCTCTAATAGGAGCTCTATCATGCTTTGGCTCCATTATTCATGTATTATAAAAGTGAATGTACGATATATTTTATGAAGAGTTCAAAATGTGGAGCTGAATGGCAGCTACAAGGACCTCGGCTCCCCTGAAAGTCTCATTTGATAAATGTAGGAGAAACTCTGAAACATTGTTATTTTTGTGAGCTTTTTCTGTAGACATTAAAGTTTAGTCTTCCTAAATAATGCACTATATTTCACATCTATCCCACATAATCGTTTGCCTGGAGGTGCAGTTTATAATGACCCAATTCATATCTGTCATTAGTGCAACATCCAGTGGCTGCAGTTATTATTACAGCAGGGAATCAGGTGATGGTATAAAGAGGGACAAAATCTGCATAGTTACACTGTTGGGGTCTTTGAATGACTCAACAAACACAAATAGTCACTGCTCCGCTGCATATACCTGTGTGGAACCAAAGGTCACCAACTGTTGATTTAAGTTACATAAGGAAGTTAAGTTTACCTGACATAGTTATGTTTATAAGTTTTTACTTTAACCCAAACCATGTTTTTTTTTTTAACCTATTCAAGTAGTTCTATTTTGCAAACTATGACCATTTAACAGCAAGAAACAGAAATAAGTAATATTTTGTGAGATGTGATCATTGTGTGAGGCATATGACAGTTTGAGCAGAGGAGAAATTATTATTAGAAAATTAAAAATATATATATATAGATATATAATAATATGCATAATTTACATCCCTTTTATGTATTTAATTGTTTAATATTAATTTGTTTGTTTAATTTATCACCCATATTCAACATATGCAACCACATGAAATATATCTTTTACATATGGAGAGGTTGGGGAGGGCTAACGGGGATGTAGAGATGCAGATATTATAATACTTATTTCAAGTGTTTAGATAGAAGATTTAAATTTACTGGAACACATGCCCAAAGAACAACAGACTGTCTTTACAGTCGCAACAATAAGCTAAAAAATGCTAAAAAGGCACTTTTGTCACTCTACATATTCTTCATCTCAGCTATAATTCTGGCATAACAGCTAAAATAATTGCAAAGCTGAGGAAAAAAATTGAACTAATAATATTTTATCAAAACGGACAAACAAAACTGTTTTAAAAGGACAAGCATTTGTTTGCTCCATCTGCTATGAAGAGCCTGTTTTAAACAGAAAGGCTGGTCTATGATGTTAGCTGATTTTTAATGGGGTTATATCCCCCCCTGTTGGTTTTAAGGAGTATCATGCCATTAGAATCAATAGAACATGCTGTGATGTAACCTACCACTGGGGGGACTGGAGCTCCACAGACAGGAGGAAAGTGAGACGCTCAGGGTGTGGACTCAACTGGCAAAGGGGAAAAAAAAACAGTAAAATAAGCAATGATGTCATTATTTATTTACATGCATAGGGAGTCTTTAGTAAAAATGAGTGAGTGGATTAATAAATCTGTAGTGGAGCAATTGCTAACTACACATTTAAAGAAAAAAGAAACAGTAGTTTTTTATTTTATTTTCTTTTAGTTTAGGTTGGAGTAATTTAATTATCACTCAGATTTAACGTTTGTGTTAAAAATTGGGTCACCCAACTATTGCTAATATTATTTGATAATCCACACACTCTGCCATACACATAACCATTAAACCAGCCTCTGTCATTCACACACACACATACACACACTGGTCCTTGATGCAATCTCCTGTGGATAGCAGAGCTTTAATTACAAGGAGGATTGTCTTTAGTTCCACTGTCTCTGTCTTGATACTAAGTCCCTGTGGTAGAATGATCCTCTCCTCTAATCCTAATCTTGTTTGCTCCTACACACTCGTTGTCTTAGTCTGTCCACTGTAGTTACCTGTCTGCAGAATAGTATTTTCTCTCTTCCCCTTTTTCTCTCAACATTGCTATCTCTGTAGCTGTTGTTTTGTGATCTTAATTCTAATAAACGTGGCTAGAAATAATGTTATCAGCAGACTGGAGTTCTATATAAGGCTGACATGGTAAGCATATATATGCAGTTTGTCTCCACTTCAGTGTCACCAACATATAACCCCTACAATCGAAAACAAAAAAAAGGTGGATTTATTTGCATAGCTGCTCACTTGCACACATACATGCAAAGTATGCATGGACTAATCAGCTACGCCCAAACTGCTGGGATGGATGCATAGGGGGGAGGATGTGGGCAGGACAAGTAATCAGTCATCCTGTCACTCCTTTATTTGCAATCATGGGCTCTCTCTCTCTTTTTCTTTTTTTTCTTTTTTTAGTTTTCTATTATTGTTATTATTATTATTACATCATTCTTTCCTCACTCAACCTTCCACTCTTTTTGTTTCCATGTTCTTTGTGTAAAAGGCAATCCTTTATTACCTGAGTACCTCCTGGTCAGTTTCAGTTTTAGGGTTCTTCCACACTTTCTTTCTTTGAAACCCCTTCTGTTTTTTAACATAAGCTTATTAGATGATCAATAAAAGGGAAATAAGGAGAGAGAGATGGAGGAGGGGATGAAATACTGAGAAGGAGGAGGAGAGGAGAAGGAGGAGGAGGCACTGACCCAGATAATGCAATGAAGTGAATCAAAATGAGGCTCTTAGTCCCATAAAGACCTCAGCTTCACACCCATCCACACCTTCCACTCCATCCCCAACACTCACAGCAATATTTGCTCTTCATTGAGCTGACCATAAATATCAGGGGATTTTTGAAGGCTACTTGAGATATATCCAACTGTTTTTAGGTGCAAGTATATCTCCTCCCATCTTTCACCTCTCGTTCTCCTAAAGAACCTCTCACACCCCCACCCCCACATCTCATTTCCCAGGAGAGGTTGCTAACTGAAAAACATGGAACCCCAGGAGATGTAAGGTCAGGTCTTCTCCTGCACCACATCCTGTGTAGGAACAGAAAGAAACACAATCATGCATTATGCATGATGCTATATGTCACCTATCTAATACCTCAGTCTAAACACGTGCACACGCACGCGCACACACACACCGTACAATAACTACAATTACAGTTCTGAACTGAAAAGCATCGCTTAAAATTGATCGGTATTATTTTCAGTTTAACTGATCAATTGACAGTGACCTTTGCATGAATGGGAGTGTGTATCCATCAAGCGACCAGCAGTCCGGTTTGACAGCTGTTCGCTATAGCGCATGCGCCTTACACCAGCAAGGCAGTCTCATGGTAAGCTTAGTGACAAAACAATGTGGAAAGCAGAAAGGGTTTTCTTTCAAAATAAAAGCGTAAAATTGTCCTCTCTAAAAGAAAACATAAATGTCGACTACATAGATTTTTTTCTAAATAAAGCAAAAACACATACAATTTGTATGGGAATTGTTTTAAAATATTTGGTGGATTATTGCCCTTTAAATCGTCATTTTACGTTGCATTATTTGGGTAAATCCACACTTCCTAAATAAAACTTTTTATTTTGGAATGTTAAAGACCGGATATTTATAATTATTCTATTCGCCTTGACCTAACAGGGGCAACTAAGCAACGACAAGGGAAATAACATCGGGAGCTCGGCATACTGTAGTTCCTGCCCAAAAATAATGTCTGGTATCCCGGTTCTCCACTCCCCGAGGTGACCGAGGTCTAAGCAGCAGCAGCCGGGATGGCGCTGGTCACTGTCCAGCGGTCACCGACACCGAGCACTACCTCCAGCCCCTCTGTGTCTGTAAGTATCCGTGAACTGGTTTGACATTATGGCTCAGTTTCTTTGGTCTGTCATGGCAAAGACTGCCGTTAGCCCAGTTTTCACTGCTCAGGATATTATGAACATGGGAGGCTAACTTAGCTGTTAGCATCATAAACTAACCTAAAAGTGGCCTCTCACAGTCCTGCAGGGGGATGCAAGTTTGTCTTGCAATTTGTTTACTTTTGTGTAAAGTTAACTGGCTCGGTTTCATAATAAATGTGACACGTTTTTCAGACTATTTAGAACTTAGCTTTACAACGTTAGCCTTTATAGCTAACAGACTTCCTTCCTGGGAGTCCCAAAATAATTCCAAAGGATCCGCCTGACAAATTTAACAGTCTTTTAATTGCAACTTGAATTTGCCGTAAATTGAATTAGTGGTTATGCTTATTATAAAGCTATATATTGAATAAGCCACCCTATGTATCCAAAGTCATGTCGGCATCAAATCTACAAATTGACCTCTATTAGCACTGGTTAGTGGAGTGACAGTGAATGGAGAGGGGCTGCCTGGAAAGCAGGTTAGTGTGACAGCCCTGTCAGACCCTGTTGGACGCAGTGGGACAGTCCTCTTATCCTTTCTGACACTTTGAGGCTTCCCACGTCTGGTTTTAGGCTCACAGCACAGATCAAGGCCGGGTAACGGTGTGGCTGCCATAGATAAGACCAATGCCATCACCCAGGAATATGATAAATTGGCCACAGTGATATTAAGGGCTGATGTTTGAGTGTCAGACTGCTTTCTTAAGAGATACATCTTGTGTCTTGTACATCTACTGTCTTCTGGTTATTACAACATCACAGGATTCCAGCTACATGCAACTCCATTTAACCTCAGTGCAAAGACAGACTGTATTCCCAGTATTTGATGGGAAGGATATGCAAAATTTGGAGACTAGATTAGGAAAATCCCCAGCAAAGACATGATTAAAAAAAAAAAAACAACACCAACTCAGATAATGGCTCGAAGATGTTAAAGAACTATGTGCTGGCTGAGGACATTTAAGAAAAAGTATTAACATAACCTACAAAAAACAAAAACAAAAAAACCCATTCAAATGGCTGCACTTGAAATCATGGAATTTAAGAGCTTTTCATTATTAGATAATGCCTCTTTTGACACGTACAACAAAATCTGGATTATTCTGTACCAGATCAAAGAGATGCCCATGCACATCAATGATGATTTCTAATTCTCGGGCCCAGCAGCTAGTGTTTTATAGCTGTGAGGCAGTGAAAGGATCCCAGGCTGAGGTTACCAGCTGCTTGTCATGAGACCCATTCCTGATAGAAAGCAGCCATGTGAGCACTCTTGTGAGATGTCTGATGCCTAGAGGGGGGATAGGGGGCTGGGAAAGGGAAATCTATATACTGTACTCTGCATGGAGGAAAGAGCTGTGAATGATCTTCAGAAAAAAAAAAAAAACACATAACAGAAACAGCTACGATTGCCACCTCAGCATATATGTGATCAAGTGTTTCTTGTCTTGTTATTGCCTCTTCAACCTTTTATCAGTGCAAATAAAAACACCATTTTTTTTTTTTATTATTGACCTATCAATTAATACAGCTAGCATGTTCACAGCGGGGAGTTGCCACCCTACAGTGGTTGTGTAATCTGCCTAGCAGCACAGCAAATCCACTGTTCTCATTGGCTATAAGACCACTCCCTACACATCTGTGCGGTGGCATGGTAACCATGGTGATCAGCCTGTACATTATATACGAGCCATGGCTGGGCTTATTATGGTATGTTGTTGTAATAACATATTGGAAGTGTACAGCCTCTGCATTTATCAGTAATGTGTGTGTGAGTGGTATACCATTGCCTTTGAAATCTGCTGAGCTAGGCATTTTGTCAGGTGTGTGTGTGCAGGAAGCATTTGAGTCAATGCTCAGAGTCCTATTTCTCCTGTGTCACCATATTTTGCCTTGAAGGCAGGCTGTTGGGCTGCTGATGCTGAGGGCATCATTCAGCCAGCTGCTTCCCCAGGCCTAATCACATCTATGGAAGCAGACACAGGAATAGATGAAAACTCCATCCCTCCTCCTCAAGCTTCTGCACCTCCTGACCTCTCTACCTAATCTTACTCATCCATCATCATGTATCATCATCATTCATCGGCACAAGCATTAGTTTCTTTATTATTTCCAGTGCCCATCCCTGTGTGTCCCCTTATGCTGTATGTATCAGATTTTTATTTATTTTTATTTTTTTTGTACGTGTGTGTTTTGGCCTGTGTCATAGCCAGGATTGACAGATTGATGCCAAAGAGAAAGTTCCCTGAGTTTTGTAAGGGATTACCGAAACAGGCTGGGATTAAAATTGTGTATGTGTGTGTGCGGCAAACTGGGCTGGTTGCAGTGGTGGGGGAGGATGATTGCATTTTGGAAAAAGAGAAGCAGAGAGGGGAGGGCATGGCCAGTCTGTTTCAGTCTTATCCCTGGTCCCTGCTTTGAGCCTTCGTTAAAATACCACACTGTCCCTGCCTGCCTTGTAACTGAAGTCACAGATGAAAAGGCTTGACGTGGCTGCACTCGATGCCAGCCTGTTTAGAACTCTTTTAATGCAAGGTTAATTGAGTATGACTCAGCTTGTGATGCAAATAACCTCCAAAGTCTCTTGAGTCAATGTGATACAGTGTGTCCTTTCTGAAATGCTAGTTGCTGGTACAGGGCTGATATGATGTGAGGCAGTTTTTGAATATTCATTTGTATTTTTTTTCTTTTTTAAAATGTATTTAATTATTTTTAATGTCTGTCTTTTTTAGGAGTCGGGCAGTGGTGAGGATGACCGTCGCTCCCAGCCCAGGAGGTGAGACAACTTCCTGTTTAATCATACTCTGTGTCCAGTTTCCTAGAATAACACTGCCATTCATAGCATCATTAGAAACCCTATGTTGAGACTCAATCCACTAGGGGGAGATGGTGCAACAGATTTACAGTGTCCCTTCAATTACTGAGACACATTTTCTGTTACAGCTCTTAAAATATTGCATTTCAGTGCGGCACAACACTTGATTTTATCTGCAAAAGGCCAACTTATGTTTCAGTATAAAAAAAAGTGTTGAGCTGCTTGCTATCTGTGTGTCAACTACTTTGATACACTATTATTTGTTATGTTTAACTACTTTCTTAATGCTAAAATAGAAAATGCTTTTGCTAGCCTCCCGATATGTTTTTTTTTTCTGTACTTATATTAAACTGCAGGTATTTAGGTTTTGAATGAAAACAAAAACCTTTAAATACATCAATTTGTAGTAATTTGTTACATTTTAATTAAGCAAAATATTAAAATGGTATCTGGTGGATTAAGTGCTCATGGAAAGTCTTGCAGTATGAATTAAAAACTCCTTTCAGTAAAAGTTGTTAAGAAAAGTATTCACAGATTTATAGTCATTTTGTATCCTTTGTAAATAGTAAGCCTGCTCAATGAGTTCATTAAAATTTTCAAACATCAGTTAATGTCGAGAAGAAAATACAAACGGAAAGCTTGAAGCGTTGTTAAGTAAAAGCAAATAGCTCAACTAATTAATGTGATTTAGCAACTTATGTATACATTTATGTGTATTGCACTTTAAATATGCATTACATTTTACAAAGAGATTTGGGAGGACTTCATGAGAACCCTGCCTCGGGCATTAACCACTGTGGTTACAGTGGTTTTATAAATGTTTTTAGGCTACAAATGAATGATGTCTGAATTATGTCTTTGTCAGAACCTTTGTCAATATTTGATCAAGCCATTGATGTCATGGGCTGAGGTTGATTTGCATGATTCTCCCTGATGATTTCATTTGAGTAGATGATTTGCCTTTGATGCTGGTATCTGTATCTTCATAAAAAACAAACCACGTCACCACTGGCATTGTCCTTTTGTGTCTGATGACTCAGGTGGCTTTGTATTTGTACTGAATCCTGGGCCAAGGCCCTCAACATTTGACAACATTTGAATGCTGAGCACATTTTGAGTGTTTGACCCAGTCTTTGCCTGCCACCAACCAGCTATTTAATCTTGTAACTTATCTTCACCATGCTGAAGGTACACACAGACTCTCCTATCACATGAAATGTTATCATTAAATTACAGTGTTTTCATGGAGATGCTAGCACACAATCATTAAGCAGGAAGTGGAATATCAAAGTCTATAAATAGCCTTTTTATATTGAATGGGCTTTGTAAGGGACTTTAGTGGACTAATCTCAGCTTTGAAGTGCAATTCAAACAGCCATGCTTTGTCATTTGATTACTGGTCTCTTACCCTTTATTTATCTTATTAGCTAACTTATATTTGGACGTTACCACTTGTTATTACTGTTAGTCCCTTTTTATACAGCAGGTAATGAGAAGCTGCAGTACGTCTGATATAGCCCTACTATGTTCAGCTGAACAGGTAACAGAGTGGACTCACACTGTGCTCTGTGAGACCATGAAACAAAACTTTGCTGTCAGAACGTCAGATCAAAGATCAAACTGAATGCTTGGCACAAACTAAGACATATTTTCATCATAAACATAAACATAACAACAAGAACAAATGATCACATATTTCAACCACATTCCTGACCCAAAAATCAGGCAATGTGTACCAGTTGTCTTAGCTTAAAACGTTGTTGCAATGAAGCAGGGCAGAGTTTCGCTTTGTCAGATGATGATTTAATATCTACATTATGTAATTTTCTTTTTCTTCTTCCCTGGGCTTTCACTGTTGCTTAGAATCAGTCTCAGATATCATTAATGAGTATCTTGGACTCTGTCACACTACATGAGCCCAGCGAGACGATGCTTGGCAAAATCAAATGCATCTGAAAAAAAGCTGGTAAGGCTCCCACTTGTCTAGAGTCTTCAGGAGGGTCAGAGTCTATAGTTCTGAGCTCATTCACACAGCGGGATAATGTGTTATATTACTAACTATTGGGTTAAAGCAACTTTCACTGAATACACTGGCAGAAAAAGTCATAATATTGGTGAGGTGATTCTTGGCAGCATGTTTATGCGACTACATCTTCTTGTGAGTGAAAGTTACATGAAGAATATCTTTTTGGATTTCTTGCTACGTTTTATGTACAGTATGTTAGTAACAGTTAATAGTGTTGGGGCATTTGGTGGAGCAAAGACATGTAAGAGTATGGTGGTCACAGTGTGCTAATGCTTATGGTCTACACTATTGGAAATTAAATCTTTGAGCTATTGGTCTTACCATGAAGTATACCTCTCGGGCAACGGGCAGTATTTCAGGGGGTCCAGTGTGGCCAGTGGATATTCAGATAGTAGGTATTCAGGTCAAGACTTCTTTATGGGCTGGTCATTGTTCACAGCCAACTTGAGACATGAAAATGGATTTGGAATCATGAGAAGATGTCCTTAACTGTAGTGTCTCTCTTCATATAAATTTTATTGAAATTTGTGACCAAAGTTTTGAGATAACCTTCACAACAATATATGGACAAACTGGTCTGAAATAAATGGTAGCATAAACCAAGTAGAATTAATCCCAAAGTGGAACCAAAAAGAAAGTATTTTATACTATGTCATACATGTATGAAAGTTGACACTTGGTGATGTCACTCCTTCAAGCCTTAAACACACCCCAATAGTGCCAAGAAGGACATGTGGTCCCAATAATCTGTTAGGTAATACAACAAAGCAGCAGCAGCTGGTGAAGTCATACCCACGGATGCATGCCAGCGCACACACACACACACACACATATACACATACAGAAAGCTTATTCCCCATATGCCTTGCATCATTACAGTCCTGTTTTAACGTTTACCTCGCTTGCCATTTGCTGACGATTAACACCAATCCACACACGCACTGCACACTGGAACGGACATGCAGGGTGCAGCCAAGGGCCTTACTGAGTGACCCCTAATGCATATTACATAACAGCTGAGGTCCAATTAACTCCCCACCCTACATATGGATTCAAGTAGCAGTGTATCCAATACATTGTATAGGAGCCTCTGAGGCTGGAGCGAGCTTTGGATTTTGCATCGCAGTCATATTTTCACTCTCTCTTGATTTCTTGTTCTTCTCCAGAGTCTTTTGTCACTTTTCTCTTTCGGTTATTCACTTGACTAGTCTCTGACTCACACCCTGTTTCTCTCACTCCTATTCTTTCATTCTTTCCGCCAACGTCTCTTTCATACAGACACACACAAACAGCTGCCTGTGCCCCCTGCACCACACCAATGGAGTATAACGTTACTGCAGTGCAATAATGAATCTCTGCCACACACTGTTGCCTTAGGACATGACAGTGACAGTGACTGTCAAGGACGGTGTCAGAGAAACTTTTTTTTTTCTATCCAGACTTACGCAACTAACATTTGAAGGTTTTCTTCTATTCTAAATCAATCTTAAATGGTTGGAAAAACTGTGAATCGGGCAGATGAGCTTGGTTCCATTGTGGCTGCTGAACAAAATAGGTGCTTCCTATCCTCCTTGTGTTTATGTGCAGAGACATCATGTGACGTGGGACAGCTGTTAAAGGTTTCAGCATCACAAGTTTGAAACCTATGCTGTGAAACATCACGATTGTTGAAGCCCAGACATAATGACCCACTTGAATAGTCAGCCACATTCCTTGATTTCAGTTCTCTTCTCCCAGTTACTTTGCAGAGTGCCTGTATAAGGCAACACCACTGCTGCTGTGGTTAGAGGTGTGTCAGTGTATTGTTTCTACTGTGGTCAAAAGTCAGCTGTGGATGAGAAAAGCCTTTGAGGAGTAAAGAGTGGCAAAAGCATTGTTCTGCTTCTGACCTTCTGTTGCTGTCTTTTGTCTCCCTGCTGCAGAGCATTTCCTTTTTACATAACATGGAACAGGTCATTGCAGTGTTGGTTTTGAGCTTGGGTCTCTGTTATTGTGTTAGTTTCAGATAATAATAATAATAATAATAATAATAATAATAATAGGTGCTATGTTGCTTCAGGTATTTCTGATTATTTGAATGAC
>JAOWBC010001387.1:5332163-5343488 GCA_028566105.1 Hypoplectrus providencianus | reverse complement strand
CGGCCGGAGGACACCATCCGACTGGTCAGTGACACAAGCGCACGCATGCATGCACGAACA
Organism: Hypoplectrus providencianus; assembly: GCA_028566105.1. Taxonomy (NCBI): domain Eukaryota; kingdom Metazoa; phylum Chordata; class Actinopteri; order Perciformes; family Serranidae; genus Hypoplectrus; species Hypoplectrus providencianus. The sequence goes on along the minus strand of JAOWBC010001387.1, from coordinate 5,343,428 downwards.
CGCACACACGCACACACACACACACACACACACACACACACACACACACACACACACACACACACACAGAGGAACAAGGTGGCATTGTGATCAGGGAGATTATACACCAGACAGTTTCAGTTCTTTGTTAGCAAACATAAAGAACTGAAACTTGTTAGGAAAAAGCACTCTTATCTGCACCAACCAGGATACTCTTACATAAAAACATACAATGCTCAAAGTATTTGCCGTTATTCCCATTATTGAGACATCTTTAAAGTCAACTCCACCCTCTTTTCTCGTCTTATTTCTCCTTTCCCTTTCTTCCCTGACTCCCTTCTATGTTTTTTTGGCAGGCTGTGCGTCTGGAGAGCGCCTACCCTCAGGTAACCCGCTACATGGTGGTCGTCTCCACCAATGGAAGACAGGACACGGAGGAGAGCATTGTGCTCGGCATGGACTTTGTCTCCTCTGACAGGTCAGTGCCACTACCATCCAACACCATCCTTTCTTGACATGAAGGCATTCTAGTTTTGTTGTCGTCTTTTGAATTTGTGAAGAAGGTTTTTTTTTTTTTTTTAGGGCGAGTTAACTTCTTCTCAGCATTATCACTAGGAATAAAGACGAAGCAAATCATTCCATTGTGTTTCTGTAAGGCAGCACAAAATGTGGTGTTGATGCAAAGACAGCATTCAGCATTTTCACAATGTTGCGTCTTCATGCCCCTGGTGTGTTAAGTCCTTAACGCTCATTAAATCTCACACTTGTTCTAGCAACTAAGATGAAGAGTGAGTCTCAGAGAATAGAGCACATGAATATCATTATCAGAAGTCTGACTACCTCTGTGGTTATTCTTTTTAGATGTGTCCTGGACACATCACTACATTTATGCAACACACTGCTGCTGTGTCTTGCTTTGTTGTGCTGTTGTTTAATGTGTTGATCTTCTTCCAAGCTGCTGCACGGTGGGTCTGGTTCTACCTCTGTGGAGCGACACATTGATCCACTTGGATGGAGACGGGTAAGACACCACACCTACCTGCTTCCTCTTACTGCTCTCTTGTGCAACTGAGTGACTGCTCTGATAACTCTTATTTAGTCATTTTATTTAATCACTACAAGCTATTACTGCACATACAATCCCTGATTGCTCCCTCTCTGTTGTCACAGTGGTTTCAGTGTGTCGACAGTGAACAGGGTTCACGTTTTCAAGCCAGTTTCTGTCCAGGCCATGTGGTAAGAAACCTTTAATTTACAGCTATGTGAAGTTGCATTCAGGTTAAGGTTGCTGGCTTAAAAAGACTGTATCCATTGTAGCCTTCTCTTTCACTTTGACCTCCAGCCTTTTATCTTTGGCACTGTTTCTTATCTCCCCTCTCCTCTTCCTTTTTTCTCATTATCTCTCTGCCTTCCAGTCTCTTCATTATCTCACATGCCAACGCTGCCTCTTCATTTCCTTACTTGTCTTCATTTCCTCGTTTTCTCTTCCCTTTGTTTCTTTGCTCTTCGCCTGACCTCCCTCTCCCTTGAATATCTCCCGATACCTTAATCTATCTGCAGTTCTATCCCTGTATTATGCCTCTTCATCAATTGAATCTATGCATTCTTTTCTTCTCACCTGTTGTTCCCTGGTTTCTCTCACTAATTATTGAGCCAATCTCTGTTTTTACATTTCTTGTGTTATTATTCATTCCTCACTTGCGTTTCACAACCCCCCCCCCCTTCTGATTACAATTATTTGACTTTTAACTTGCATTTGAACACAGTTTTGTTGGGTTCTGGTTTCGCTCTGTAGTTGTTTTTGTTTTTTTGCCCTCGAGATAACCTCTCAAGTGTGAATCCTTTTTCTGCCTCAGGTCGGCTCTTCAGTCGCTCCACAAAGCATGCGAGGTGGCCCGCTGCCATAACCACTATCCGGGCAGCCTGTTCCTGACCTGGGTCAGCTACTACCAGAGCAGGGTCTCCTCCAACCAGTTCTGCGTCAACGAGTGGAACGCTATGCAGGACGTCGAGTCGCACCGTGCCAATTCACCCGTTCTTTTCACAGACCTGTGAGTACAGACCACATGAATCCATACTCATCACACATTACCACATCCAAAGTTCACACTGATGTAGAAATATCTGGAATATTGTTTGGTTTGTAGGGCATTCCAGACATTAGTCATTTTCCCAGGTTTTCATTTTGTATACCTAGCTGACTAGACCAGAAGAGCCCCCATTGATGTGTAGTGTAAAATTCCTATGTCGTGAGTTCCCTGAAAGTCAAAGTATGTCTTCAATGGATACCCACAACAAACACTGTGTTTCCTTCAACAGGTTTAATGCATTAGCTATATATTAAATCTTGCATAAATTAAAGAGTATTTCATAGATTAATTAATATAGAATATTTGGTATGAAAAAAATTAAAAAAGTAGTTGCTTTTGATCAAGTTATTGTAGTTTTCTTTACCCCCTTAATAGTAAACATTCTCACACCAAACAATGTATGTAAAAATTAACAAAAAGGAGAGCAGATGTATCTCATGAAAGGGACTTTTGAAATTTTTCCATTGTCGAAACAACCATAATCTGTTAAACAAAAGTTTTGGCGTTTTTGTCATTGTATCTCCTTACGTCAACTCAAACTGGGGTCAGACATTATGTTTTTTTAACCTAATTTAAATGATCTAGCCTACGATTGCTGAATTTGGTAGACCAACTGTAAGTTACTTCTATGCTGCTTAGTCTCACATCCTTGGCAACTGTAACATCTGCATTTACTCAGTAGGGCGTGGAGGACATTCTGCAGTAATACATATGTTATTGTTTCTTGCCTTTTTCAGTTATTATATTTCTTAGAAAAAAATAAATAGTTTGGATGTGTGTTCCCGGGAATCCTATTTCCTCAGTCAAATTTTCACAACCTCAACATTGCTTTCTCACGTGCAGACAGTATTGCTGCACATGTAGAGCTGAAGGCTGCGGGCTATCTGTTTTCTGAACCCTGGACTCTGGAGCTGGGGTCACATACTGTCTGTAACCTCTCAGGGTAGCAAAAAGCAACAGAGAGGCCAAACATGAACACAAATGCTGTGTGCAAATACACACATACATACATTGAGACTTTGGGACTGAGATCTTCAAGGGAGCATAGAAAGTACAGTCAGGGAAAGACACCGGCTGCTGGATTTATGTCTTTACTAATACCAGGGAAATTCCCCTCTCTGCTGCTGGCCCGCTACCTATTTTGAGTGTCCCTCTTTCTCTCTCTCACACTCACTAACTACACACTTCAGAGATCCTTCAGTGTCCAAAATAGCTGAGGCTGTAACCGGCTTGATTTACATTTGGAAAAATGGAAACCAGACAGACACATAGGTAGACCAACAGAGGGACAGACAGAAGCAGGTGGTGGGCAGAGAGAAGGAGGTAGAATATGGGGTGTTAGGGGGGATCAAGGAGGATATTCGGCTGCTGCATGATGCACCTGATGCCCTTGGATGGGAAGGAGAGAAAGGAGGGGACAGAAAGGGAAATCAACACACACATAAAGCCTGACAAACACCCATATTTATTGTCTGCCTGGAAATGGAATTACTTTACTCATAAGCAGTGTGTTTGCACTCGAGTGCACTTATCATTAAGATCACCACCCAAACTTTATGAGCACCAATACACACACCCAATCACAAAGTCCCTTTTTTGTTGTCCTGCCGACGTAGGGTGATTGCCAAGCCACATGACCTGCCAGTGTTTGTTGACATTACAGCTTATGTCCCTGTACAACCACTGGCTGTAAAGTTCAGATAGCAGGAAGTGGTTTGATCTTGGCATGTTTTTGTATTTGTCTGATTAATGGGGGTCACTGTGCTTTCCCGTAGGCCACTCCCCTATCAGCAATTCAAGGAAGTGACATAGACTTTCCATTCTTCTGTTACTCATTAGAGCCGTTCCTTGTGTTGTCATACATGTATACTTTTTCTTAGTCTGGTTCCCTGTTTAGCCATCACTCCCTCAGGCTGTCTGTGGGCAAGTCCCTTCTTGTTATGAGGTCAAACTTTTCCTGGATGTCGTTAACTAACTCATATTTGTTGACAGTGGTGACAAGGTTCTCTTTCTCTTAACCCTGTGGACTTCTCTTAGGGAGAGTTAGCATTGAGGTAAAAATGCTATGTTGGATTTCACAATACAAATAGATAGCTCCACGTCTGCAGTTACACACCTGTGGCCATTTCGCTGTGTAGACTTATCTGAGGATCCAGTTAGAAGCAAAACAGGAGAAGATTAGATAACATAAGGAGAATCTAGGAGACCAACTGAGCTCTTCTCTCCAGAGAGGCAATTAGGCCACTTGTTGGTATCTCCAGTGTGACGTCCATAGGCTAAATGCGTCCCCCAGCTGAGCGGTAAGAAACAGAGCCAGGCACAACAACAGGCGTACTCCACAAGGGGACTTTGTTGTGGATCGCCAATGGGCCACGCTCTCCGATTTTCTGTTCCCTCTCCAGTTTCTGAGAACCGGACAAAGTGGCAATTCTCTCGTGGAACAAGTAATGTCATTGAGAGTAGAGTGTAAATGAATCAATGAACAGAAGGAAAGTGCTGTGACTGTGACTGAAGGTGGGTCTTTGTGTCTGAGGGAAAATGTGTTTTCATGAAGGTGTTTGTGTCTGTACTGTTTGCACAGGCCCACAGAGAGAGAGCGCACAGAGAGGCTGATCAAGATGCGCCTCCGGGAGATCATGATGCAGAAAGACCTGGAGAATGTCACCTGTAAGGAGGTAAAAGGCACATGGATGTGATGTAATGTAGATTTAAAAGATACCGATTTGATTGTAGCAATATTATCAGGATTAGCAGATATCTTACCTTTGCAAATGCAACTTAACTTGTTAACATACCTGAGTATCTTTTTTTTTTTTTTTTTTTTTTTTACCGTTGCACCAGATTCGAACAGAGCTGGAGATGCAGATGGTGTGTAACCTGAGGGAGTTTAAGGAGTTCATAGACAACGAGATGATTGTCATCCTGGGACAGATGGACAGCCCCACGGAAATCTTTGAACACGTCTATCTGGTAAGAACCGGTTCATATACTCATTTTTGTTATGTCTTAAATATATGTGAATACCTATACATTGAATGGACTTGTTATGTCTGCAGGGCTCTGAGTGGAACGCCTCTAACCTGGAGGAGCTGCAGAACAGCGGGTAAGGCTGCAGCCAGTTAGTGATTCTACCTACCTCACAGGCTTAAAGTCACACTCACTGTAATCACTGCCTGAACTATAATAAGTGGTGAAACTGTGCTTCATGTATTTCAAACATATTCTGATTCATAGAAGTTCATTAACAGGAGAAAATCCAATATTCTCTGCATCACAGGTTCATACCTTAGATTTAATCTAGCTGTAGTCTATGCGTTGGTTACTAATTGGTGTTTGACAGAATAATCACGATTAAGTTGCTAAATTTTCAGGCGTTTTCAGCGAGGCCTCACAGTCTTCATTGGCTTAATTCGGGGGTGCTGCACAATAATGAATCACAGCTGAAATATATGGTTTAAAAGCACCATGAGCAACCAGCTCATTGTTTTTCAGTTCTGACAAGACACCTGTTACATTACACTCCAGAATAGTTCACAGCAATGTCTGGCCCGTGTGGTATTACTTAGGCCTTCATGATTGTAATAGCTAAACATGTACTGGTGAAAGCTTTATTGACATTAAAAGAAGGTCAGCACGTGAACCTGCCCCTTCTGTCTCTTGTGTAGAGTGCACTACATCCTAAACGTGACTAGGGAGATAGACAACTTCTTCCCAGGGATGTTTGAATACCACAACATCCGTGTGTACGATGAGGAGGCCACCAACTTGCTGGAGTACTGGAATGAGACGTACAAGTTCATCACCAAAGCAAAGTAGGTCTTAACACACACACATACATGCTTATTGTTAAGTATTCTTTTGTTTGTCAGTCTTGTAATGAAACACACTTCTCTTGTTTGTCTCTTAGGAAAGCTGGTGCTAAGTGTCTGGTTCACTGTAAGATGGGTGTGAGTCGCTCCGCCTCCACAGTGATCGCCTATGCCATGAAGGAGTACGGCTGGGACCTGGACACTGCCTTTGACTATGTTAAGGAGAAACGGGCCGTCACCAAACCAAACCCTTCCTTCATGAAACAGCTGGAGGAGTACCAGGGGATTCTGCTGGCCAGGTGGGGTTTCATGTAAAAGCATCCAGATCAGACCAGTCATTGTATGAACACAGTTTAATGATGGCAGTGCCATCTCATCTTTGTCAGGGAAAAAAGGTTGGCAAACGTATTTTGTCATAGTTTCTGATGCTGAAATTAACTCTGACCTATACACTATTAAGGTTCATCAGTATGTTGGTACTAACTTTTTTTTATTTTCCTTTGCTTCCCCAGCAAACAAAGGCACAATAAGCTATGGCGCTCACACTCTGACAGTGACCTATCTGATCGCCCCGACTCCACGTGTAAACCCTCGTCTCACTCTCTGGGCCGCTCTGACTCTCACAACAACAACACTTCCTCCCCCTCCTTACATCACTTCCTGGGTGAAGCGGTGCTGCAAGTGCTAGAAGCTGCAGACCCTGAAGACTCTGCCAAATCAAACGCCACACACACCTCTGACTCACACACAGACTCCAACGGTGTTTGTGACTCACCAGGTCCGGAGGATGTCAGACCAGATTGTGTTGACCCCCTTCTGCTTCCTCTCCCCAGTCCCCAAGCAGCCACTGTTGTCCCAGAGGAAAGACTGGACAATTCAGCGAGCGTGGCTGTCACTGTGCCTGTTGCTCTGCCCCACCCGCCACCAGCACTCCACATCTTACCTCCTACTCCTGAACTTCAGCGCGCACACCGGGGTCCTCCCACACATTTGTCTATTTCAGTGCCCAAACACAAGCCTGTAGAGCTGTCCCTCACATTGCCTGAGCAAAGTAGCTCAGAAGAAATGTCTCCTCTCACTCTGGGATCCACAGACTCAGACATAGTAGACCAATCACTATCAGATTTAACGAGTGGCAAACACAGCCCGCTCAGCCCTGCTAACATGACCCCCCTCTCCCTGGTTCTACCACTTCCTGCCAGTGATGACAACAACAACCCCAGTGACATGGATGGCCGCGGCGATGCCGATGGCTCATCCAGTCATAGCGCAGACAGCATTGACTTCTTCAGTGCCAGGGAAAAGTTCCTGGGCCTGGCCCAGGACGGCAGATCGCGGACACTTTCTGAGCAGGCACAACAAAGGACAACTCTGTCAGTCGAGGAAAACGGAGAAAGTGATACAAAAGAGGGAGAGGAGCCTGAGAATAGGACTAGTGAGGTATGGAATCACTCGGCTTCAATACTATGTTTTATTATCTGATTTAGTGATGTTGCCACTTTTTAAGGTTCCACCAGAATATTGATATCAGTTTAAGTGGTTGTATTTAGAATATTTTCAGAGTTTTACAGTACTGCCAAGAATCCCTTTCCAACACTGACATAAAATGGTTCCATCCATCTATACTCTTTGTGGAGACAGCAAACCACCTTTTACAAACTCAGTAATATGATCCTGCAGACATGAGTTGTTTGTCTCTTCCTCAATTCTGCTTCATACAGAAAACCTCAACCTAAACTTGAGGCAAGCAAGATTTTTTCACTGTGTCTTGCATGAATGTCACATTGGATGTTCTGTCAGTACCTGCCAGCTTTCCATGCAAAATGTTCTCCAGTCTGTTCTTACAGCTGTCACAGCAGAATAGTTGTGTATTCATATTTTGATTGTATATTACATTCAAGAGGGTCACAACCATGCAGATGGAAAAAGCTCTGTGGTATTATTTTAGCTACATTTTACTGTTGCCTGTCATTGCTAGACTACAGTTTCTATCAACATGCTAGTCTGAAACGAATCTCTGTGGGTAGTACAGAATATGACTGTGCCTGGATTTGTCAATAAGGATTCAAAGGTAGACCAGAAGACAGAATTCGCAGTAAATCTGTGTTCATCACAGTGACACCTGCTGGGGGATGAGAAAATAGTCCACATAATAATTGACACTTATTTGTATCCTATAGTTTTGTTATCATCGTATTATTTTTATTATTCATTTGGATACAAACCATTGTGTCTTATTAAGAGTTTGAAATGTCACAAATACTCAAATAATACAAAAACATCATGACTAATACATTTTCTAAACATCTCTCTTGCCCTTTCTCTCTTCATCTCTCAGGCGTCCCCACAGTCTGAAGACGGCGTTGACAAAGCCAGCCCAGACCGAATTCATCACCCTCACCATGACAACGGAGTTTCAGTCCGCCATATTGTCACGGAGATAGAAGCCATATGCCACCCTGCCTCCTGTCTTCCTACCCCCTCCTCCTCTTCTTCCTCTTCGTCGCTCCCTACATCCTCCCACAGCCCTCAGCTCATCCGACCAGAACACCAGATAGAGGCAGAGACCTCTGAAGTCACGCACGGCTCTCTCACTCCACCTTCCCACCCGCAGTCTCCCTCCATGCTGCCGTGCGATTGGCCGGCAGGCTCGGTGCGGCGGGCGACCGAGCAGCTGGAGCAGAAGCTGAGGCAGGAAATGGAGATGGCTGCTTGTCAGCGGTCTCCACTGCATTCCCCCAGCGCTGAACACCCTCCTGTCAGACTGTCTCCATGTCCCCTGAGCAATGAACATTCTCCCATTCGCTTAACTCAGGACTGCACAGAACACAGGATCACTCAGGGAGAGATCACGGCTGTACCTGCTGAGTCCAAAGATGGAGAACAACATACAGGGTCGCAAACAGAGCTCACCTCCTCAGGCACAGACAACCTCCCAGACCCTTCATGCTCCTCTGACTCTCATATCAGCCATGTCTCTGGTGCTATTCCTATCATTGTGTCCATATCATCACTGGCCTCATCCAGTCAGTTAGAAGAATCATCTCCAGATACCTCAGCACAGTCCCAAAGACGGAGCCAGCTCCACAGCCAAAGCCCGCAGCCTCAGGCCTGTTCAAACCAAATAACTGTGGACGGGGTGACAGTGCAGGAGTCAGACACAGATGAGCGGCTGGAGTCCAGGTCCCAGGGTGGGCGGGTAGGCTGTGGCCCCGGCTGTGAAGCTGAGAGCAGGCTGGCTCGTGGCAGCCAGGAGCTGGAGAGGATTCAGCAGACCCTCAGAGAGCTGCAGGCTATCCTCCACGAGGGCACCAGCCTGGAGACGACAGACAGCCAAGAGCAGAAACTGGGGCAGCCTCAGGGGCTGAGAGACATTATGGATACAGAGCCAGGACCTTGTAAAAGGGCGAGTTCTGAACAGACTCCTCCAGGCTTGGAAGTAGGGCAGAAGCTCCGAGAGAGACAAGAGGGGAAGAGTTTCTTGGAACCGATAGTGTGGCACAGAGCCATGGAGCTGGAGGCTCGCATCCGCCAGGCAGGGCTCACTCCCCCTTCTCTCATGAAGAGGTCGGCCTCTTTAGCTAAACTGGACTGCCTGGAGCTCTCAGCCAATGACCTCAGCGACCTGGACCTGAGGCCGCACACCAGGACGACATCATCACACTCCCAGGAATCCTTCTCCACGTCCTCATCTCACCCTGACGACACCTGGAAGAAGCAGAAAGTGCTGGCTCGGAACACTTGCATCCAAAAGACAGGTTTATCCCAAGGCGGCAGGGATCTTGACAAGTTGTCCTCATCGCCCTCCCTCTGCTTCTCCTCCCCCCCTCATGGCTGTCCCAAAGAGGACACAAGTGAGAGGGAGGAGCCGGACGGCAGCGGGAGCAGCGCAGTCCCCACAACACGTCAGCAAGGGAGGGGACACTCGTCGAGACGTTCTCGCAAAGGCTCCGCTGAGAAAAAGCAGCGAGCCGTCACTGTGCTATACAATACCATGTGACCTCGGTGCAATGGACTGGAACGGACACGACTGGAGCTGTGTAGGTGTGCGAGCGAGGCTGCATGATGTGTATGAATGTGTAGCAGGTAAACTGGAGACCTTGTGTAACCTCCAATAAATGTTTATTAGCGTGTAAGAATCGAATGATGAACATATGTTTGCATGTAATCCACTGGATGTGTTGTTTCAACTGGAGTTCAGGTCCGTATGTACAGTAATGAAATATGAATGTCCAAACTAAGACTGAACTGGTGCATACTGTATGCACTCCTTTACGTCTGTCTCCCTTTTTTTAAGAAGTTTTCAGTGTTTGATCCTCGCTGCCTGTTCAGAGTTTCCAAAACTAGGATAGGGGCTTTTTCTCCAAACATGCACTTTACTGTTGTCTTTTATTATTGATTTAATTCTTCTTACCCTGGGGAGGATTCTTTTGCACTGATGTCAGTCGTTTTTGTTTTTCAAAGTGGACAGACGTGTCTTTATTCAGATTTTTAATTGAACCAGGACAAAGCTGATACCTTGTTTCTTTTTTATTCAATGCTTTAGCAGTTAATAAATCTGGTGGGTTTGTTTTGACTGCTGTGACTGTGCACTTTTTTGTGTGTGTCTGCTTAATCTCACACATACCCATTTGCAGGGGTGGAAGAAGTCTTTAGATCCATTGATTACTAATTCAACAATATAAGTAGATGTTCTGAATTCAAAACATACATGTAAACAAATAGAAGTTCACAAATAAAAATATTTAGGTGTTATCAGTAAAATGTACTTGAAGTATCAAAATTGAAAGTATTTGCGCGTTTCAGTGGGTGCATTCCAAACCCCTAGTATTCAGTACATCTCAGTATGTTAAATACTGTATGGCAAAAATAGTTATCGTGAATGTTTACCTGTGTACAGGAGGCCTACTGGAGTAAATGTAATAAAGTAATGTTCCACCACTGCTGATTTGAAGAGAATGATAAGAGTAACAGCTCTGAGCTCCCTCACTCAGAGGAGAAAAGACCAGAGACTGACAGCAGGAGGTTCAACAGTTGTGCTGTGAGCACCCCCTGGTGGATGTGTTGAGTTATCTATTTTCTGCCTGGCATACAGACCTGTGGGTAAGAACCATCTGCTGCAGCATGGATGTGAGGAAATGCCTCACTCAGATGGAGTGAGGCTTTTTCTGCTCCTATTAATGTTGTTCCACAGCATTTTTTATAGAAGTACTCAGCTCTATGGGTTCAAAGGTCAAAATGTGGCTTTATCTGCAGTGCTGCATCTGCAGACCCGATACTTGTTCAGATCTTCATCAATTAGACTCTGTTAAACTTTAATGTGGAATTTATTTTGTATGAGAGTTTTTCTCATTTTACATTCTCAAAATATTTTACAGCTATAAAAT
>JAOWBC010001387.1:5312253-5332063 GCA_028566105.1 Hypoplectrus providencianus | reverse complement strand
AGGAAAAAATGGCTATATGTTAAACAAAGTCTATAGTAAGAGTTACTAAATATTTTTAGAGAATTGTTTCTCCAAAAATTAAAAAAGGCCCCAGAATAGTATCAAAATGCATATTATTGTTTAAAAAACAACAACAACTAATATATAGTATGTTTTGCCATAATGCAGTTTCTCCTAGATGGAATACTGTCTTGTGGTAACAGCAGCAATAGTGACAGGGTACATGCTAATTCCACACCAAAGACATCTTACTCGTTGTGATGCAGCAGTGCTGAATAAAACACCCCCATATAGCCTCAGTACAGCATTTTTATCTAGGCATACATATTTACAAAAAGAATAGGCTAATGGGAGATGATTAGTGGCCCTTGTGGCTCGTCATAGGCGTCTTCAACTGCAATGCTGACTCAAATGTATCAGTAAAGTTAAAGTGGTAAGAATATTTGGCGAAGTGGAAATGGGTTGAATTAATATGAATTACACTGAAAAAAGAATAATAATTTCAAAAAGAAGTGGAATATTCCAAGGTTTTCTGAAAAGCTACCTTGAATAGGTAAGAAGAAGCACTTGGAGTCACTGGAGAAGTGGGAGCGGGCCTTTTTAGTATGAAGGTCATTGAAAAATGAAACGGTACAACTACTATGTTCAAAAAATATAATAATGTTTGTTAAATAGCTGGTGCTAAAGTGCAATGTTGGTTTAAATGAAATAAACAAATGAGCTTATATCCTGGCAGAAATACGTGCTACCTGTCATTTTTAGCTGCAAGTCTCTGTGTCTTTGACAAGTCAATCGTGTCTCCCCGGGGAAATGATCTCCATCGGAGCTCAGCGCAGCTTATTTCAGGCTGACATTTTACCTACTGTTTCATGTGGGTAATTAAATACTAAGATGTAGGCCACCGGGGCCCCTGCTGAGACAGACACTCACACTCACACACACACACAAATCGGATCGCAGCACTGACCGACATCAAACATCAAGCTCCATAATTTCTAATTTTCTGTGTTTGAGTGTAAAAATATTACCACCAAAGGCTCTTTGCTGTGCTACAGAATCAAGAGGAAAGCTCAGATCCCTTGATGATTTCACCAATTACTTTAGTAGACAGAGCAGACTGGTTAAAAGAAGACTTTTTTTATACTGAACATGTCCCGAATTGAACTGTCAGCAGGGAATTAGTTGAAACAGTGAGGAATAAAATTTGTGGAGCAGAAGAGAGAGGGTGCTATAGTGAGAATGGCATCCTTCCTCTTTGCATACTGATGCTCTCAGCTTCTCTGTCTCTCTCTGACAGACACACACCTTGTTTTGTCCGTGGCTCTTTACAAATTCACTTCACATGCGCCTGCAGCCCAGTGCTTCCACTGTCCTGATGTTATTCATAAGCTGAGTCAGGGAGAAGTTGCGGCTGCATACTGCTGATTCACTTAGAAAATTATTTCATTCTGTCTTTTTCCCATTCTCTCTAACCCACCACCAGAGCAGCCTGCGCGCTCTCTGTGGTGTTTCTTAGAGGGTTTACAGTCTCTAAGCTGTCCTTTTCCTCCCTGTCAAGCCTGAAATAACTCCAGGCAAAAACCCTCCTTGGATCAGGCTGAGGCGCTGGGAATCCATGTCACAGGGAGGATGATGGAGGTGGAAGCTGCTAAAAACAGATCAGCTCTCTGTGGTGCCAACTGACGCTGCAGCTTTTCCTATCTCGTGAGAAATTAATTGCCTTTGTCACCCCGTCTTTCACTTGAGAGGACCAGAAAAGTATCATCCAGTGGAAAGCTGCAGCCTAAACTCCACGTGGGGTCAAGGGATTTGAAACATGCTAAAGCTGTAATTTAAAAAAACAGATTAAAAAATAACCCAGTCATGCAGTGCTGCTCAAAAAGATGTTTCTTTATTTGAATCGTTATCTGAACTCACTTCCCAGCATACACCATGAAAACACATTGCTGCATCTCTTTTCTGCAACATTTTTTAAAAAGTAAAAAAATGAATATTTTTTTTCTTATCAACCAGGCAAGCTTAACTATGAATTACAGAGGAGGCAAAGGTGTCTCTCCTCAGTTTTGTGCTGATATCGGAGTGTGAAAGTTTTACATTTCTTTTAAAGAAATAAAAAAAGAAAAGGAAAAAATACAAGCTGTCCCTGTCCGTCCTTGTTCCTTGAAACGAAAATCTCTTGGTGTAGCCTTGAGTCCTGCAATACAAAGTTATAACTATGAGAGCGTCTTTCCAACCCAAGAACTGAATGCTGCACATTGTCTTTGGGATGCAATAAAACCAATAATTGCTGTCGATATCCTCTACAGTGATTCTTGCGGGGCATGTTCCCCCTCATAGAGCTTGCTCAGATATTGCAGGTCTCCAGGCTAGACTCGAGCGGGACAAAATAACGGGTGCAACCATGCTGCAATATTGTACACACACTGTACCGTGACTACACAGAAATACAGAAATCATCCCTCATATAAAGGTGAGAGGATGCAAATATACAGAAACATTCAGTAACATTTCTACTCCAAAACCCACGTAAAACCCACTTAAGAAGCACTATCATGTCCCTTTATTGTTTGTATTACACACAGGTCGACCACAAACTCATTCATACGGGTTAGTTAGTACACCAAGTCTCATCATATCTGTGCTCCTGCAGTCTAACATCAGGCTAAAACTAGATCCGGCCTGAGTTTAGTTTGTGCTCAAACTCGTCATCTACATCCATTAACAGTCATATATGTGATCCGCCCACAAGCTAAATACAGTACATCTGGATTTTGTGCAAATCAAAAAAAAAAAAGAAAAAGAAAAAAAGGTACCAAATGTTTCATTAAAAACGGAGGAAGTCAGATGGTTTGTCGACATTCAACTCAACTTGACCGAGAAGTTTTACAGAATTCTCCCACGTCACTGGTCCTGGTTCATCGCTGCTCCTGCCACACAAGCTGATTTTACTTTAAAACTCACAGTTAAGACTGAAAACCACACAACTCATTGGCAAAAGGACTCAGTGAGCGTGTTAGTGCTGGAGCAGAGTTGGCTTAACGTAAGAACGTTTTCAGGACAGAAGGTGATCGGTTGACCCCTGTGCGGAGAGCTGGTTTTGAAACACGCACACAAGATACACACACATACCTGCAAACAGACAGAAATCACTCATCCAAGGACGCATTCCACTAGATTACTTGTATTGGATGTTGTTGTTTGTTGTAAACTGGCACTGGTCAAGAAAGTACCATGTGGCACCAGAAAGAGGAAACTGTAGTCCCTCCCTGGCTGTCTGAGGCCGGACAGCCGCGTCACCGTATGGCTTCATGGGAAAGGTCTGACAAAGGCGATGGGAGAGAAAAGAAGGGGCTGTTTGAGCGTATGAATCCACAGAGATGATTCTGTTTCTATTTGTTTGTATTTGCAGCCACTAACAGAGTGTGCTTTTAGTTTCAAAGTAGCCTGCTGTCTTTTTCTCCCACGTGTCCTTGGTCCAGACCCCTCCTCTCAGACCCATGCTGGGCCGCTCGGCTCTCATTTCTCCATGAGTGACAGCTGAATGATGCGCTGTAGCTCCGCCTCCTCCTGCCGCCGCCGAAGCTCCGCCTCTTCCTGCTCCCTGGCTGAGATCTCCATGGCGATGCGCAGCTGCTCGTCGTAGCTGCAGTTGGTCGACTGCTTCTTGGAAGGGGTGGAGGTGAGGCTGGAGGGGGGGCGAGGCTTGTGCTGGGGGGTCCTGGGGTGAGGAATATGGAGAGAGGGAGGGAGGATGGGAGGAGGAGAGGAGGAACACACATAAAGTAAACTGGATGCGAAAATGTTGGATTGCAGTCCTGTGTTTCCTCAGCCTAGATTAAGGTTTTTCCTATCTAAATGAGGTCATATGTCCCCTCAGCTTTAGGGCCTTCAGCCCATATTAAAATTTGTCAATAACTTTTTGTATTATAGACCAGACGATATCCAATAACAGACAAACAAAAAATAACATACAGACGAGGAAAAAAACAAAGACCATTTATTGGCACACATGTTCTAATCATCGGTACGTAGAGCTGAGGTTTCATAAAGCTAAGGGAACATAGAGTTTAGGAAAGTTCAGCCTTAGATAACCTCTATTTAGGCAGAACACAGAGCTGAGGGAACAAAGGACTGAGAGAACATGAAGCCAAAGGGACATCGTGTCAAGGGAACATAACACTAAGGGCACATAGGACTGAGGGAACATAAGGTAAGGAAGCATGGACAGTCAGAATAAGGGAACAGAGGATTGAGATTCTGATTCAGTTCACAGATTGAGATTCAGAGAACATAAACTGTGGAAAAACAGAGCTCAGGGAACATACTATTGAGAGAACACAGAGCTGAGGTATCATAAGGGAACATAGGCTTGAGGAAATAGAGTATATATATTTATATAAAGTTGAGGATTTGTTATTTGTGCAACAATGTTTTTAAGCCCCAGTTTCCTCTAACACTACAACATTGGGGTAAGTAAACACTGCAGTAGCAAGATTATGTCAAGTATCTATCCACTCATCTACAAATAGGAAGACAGAGAGAGAAAACACTGTCTAAAGATAACACGCTGAAGTCAACAGCATTCGACTGCAAAAGCAGGAAACTCTCCCATCTTCCAGTCTCACACCATCTCTCACTGCGCGAACACACACACACACACACACACACACACACACACACACACACACACACACACACACATAATATAGTAGTGACAAGCAGACAGGAGATGAGAGGAGAATGGCAGGATGGATAAGAGAATAGAGTAGGGGAGGACACGACAGGAATACAGGATGTGAGTCAGGGATGGAGGGAAAGATCTGCAGGGTGGAAAAACACAATGGAAGACAATAAGGAATAATAACATATGACAGAAGTGAGAGGAAGTCAGGGACAATATGGGTGAAGAAACGGCAGGAAATATCGCCTTTGTCCTGACAGTCATGAAAATTTATGCTTTTCTTTTTAGAATTCCACCACTTTAGTCCTATTCATTTTTAACAACTCATACTTTAAGCAACTTTATATACAGCACCTAGTTTATTCCTGATAATAGAGTGTATTCAGTAACTCAGAGGTACAAGACTGAGACAGCGAGGAAAGGATGAAAAACGCTTCTGACCTCTCCAGACGACTGGGGTCACAGGACAGGGGGTGTGTTCCTGGCTTGCTGTTGGTCAGTGCCTCCCAGATGGTCACCTATACACAAAGAAGAAGCCAAACAGGAAGTCAGACAGCGGGCACAGGAAGTGGGTAGTGGACAGATAGAGATATGGTGGTGCATGTAAAACAGCAGCATCCTCCCTGCAGGGTTTTCCCTGTTAATGTAAGCTAAAGAGCCTCTCAGATACAGCGCAGGGACAGCCAGCTGGCTTGATTATGAGTTATGAACTGACTAAATGTGAACTAGATCAATACCGGCCCAGGTTCTTTCGTACACACGCCCAATATGAATACAACTACTGATACAGCTATTAATATTTATACGCATCAGTTAAAACGCTAAAACTATTAATGTACATCATACCATTTATTATGAAAATTACATTAATACAGCACCTTTAAACAACAACTCATTAAGGGTTGGTGTAGAGACTAGAACATATTGTGCATGCTGTGCTTTATATTACTCTTCATCAATTTTTAATAGCGTACAATACCTTTTTAGAAGCTTGTTCCTGCATTTTTTGGTCCCTATTTTAAAGCCCAGCATTAAAATCTAGGTTTAAAATCTTGAATATTTTTGTTACAGGTGACGTGTTTGGCTCATTTGCATTTTCTATTATTGTTTCCAAGTCAACCTGTCTGTCTGAATCAGTGATCTCAGTGAGTCAGTACTCTTTGGTGTACAAGGATTATTTTTTTTGCACACCTCCCATTCTTTTCTGCGCTCTCTGTGTAAGGCTTTCTGGGCAGTTTATACTGGCTCTAAATAAACCACTTTCATGTTTATGATTTTTGCAGCAGTGTATTACCCCTGCATAATCATGTTATATCTCACAATGTTGCAATGTTACATGACCACAGAGTGGTCACAGTGTTTCTGTATGTCTTTCTTAATTTGTTTTGGACAAAATAAACTCCTGTACACAGTTCTGTTGTGTTTACTGACAGGAAGTGAACATGTAAATGTAGCATGGCTTTAATGCAACATATGACTATAATCAGATTTTGGATTATGTTGAATCAGGTGAACTTTTGAGTTGGATGCGGACTATCTCTCTATTTTCTTTACATGCTGCACTAAACTGAGATTTGGACATGCATCCATATCCACAACCTAACAAAGTCAAAATAATTATCTCAGGCTTCGTGTTTGACAAAACTGTTATGACACAAGTTAAATATTGTGGTACATTTTTAAGGAAACTGTAAATAGAAGAAGAGAAATACAACCTTATGCTGTTTTGAAGATAATCTGCGATTTGTACAGTAATTAAAGCCATGTGTGCTACATGCAATGTCAGCAGTATGGTTCTTTAACACCTGCCCTGCTTCCAAATTAGAGCTCTAATTAAAAATATAACCTTTTGCATCACAGTTCGAAGCAGCAGCACAGCAGCTCAGGCCAGCAGGTTGCTGAGGATGACTGCAACCTTGCTGCCGCCTCCTCTTCATTCCCCTCCTGTTTCGGAGCCCAGAAAACACTGAGGATGTTCTCTGACCTGTCTCATCGAGCCTATTTATACTTCTCTCTCTGTACCCCTGGAAGAAGGCCAAGGACTATCAGGACCAGGATCTTTGGGATTTTCAAAACAGCACCTATCCTGAGGCAGTGTTGAATATAATGGGCCCAGGCTCCACACATCACAGGCAATTTATTCTGCTTATTGATTTTGCTTCAGTATTGATTGTTTTTATTTTGAAAGTGGGCACTTTTTCCCTACTTCTCTGTGTCTATTTGTCTGCTCTTGCTTGACTTATAGGTGAATTTACTGCTTTAATTTGTACTGGGCATTTCACAGGCCACCACATCGGACACCTTGGATGATATGGCAAAGAGGAACTGTGAACCTTGAACACATCATTTTACACTTTTTCAATCTTTGCCCAGTTAGTACTTTACAATGACACATTAGAACCATATATTTATTTTACAGTGCAGGAGCCAGAATGTTTTTCACAATAAAAGGCTCTTTCACTCAGCTCCTCCCTGACCAACGAATGTGTTAAGTTGCTCGAATGTAAGCTGCAGAATTTCCAGTTAACTAGTTTACTGCAATGGTTACAGAGCCCAAGGAGCCTTGCATTAGCTAGCTTTGCTTTATTTGCTAGCCATTTACAGCTGATAGAGCTAAATCTTCCTGTTGGAATTAGTGGTTCCTGGCTAGAAATGAAGCCTGGTTTTGTCGACCTATGTCTGAAATTACTGTGGCAAACTTGATTACATTAGTATGTACATTTATTTGTTTACTACAGCACACACACTTTATAAATGCAGTGACTTGTGATAAACCTGCATTCTTTCTAGAAGCCAGCAGAGGGCGAATCTGCTGGCTACAAAAAGGTTGTCAGGTTGTATAGAAGTTTATGAGAAATTACTTTTCACTTGATTTATTATACACTATTAAATATTTTTTCTCATTAATTTACGGTCTTACTTGCTGGTTTTAAATCTTCTCCAGTACAGCAGGAAGTTCATTTTGTTGATGATAGTCTAGTTTAAAAAAAAAATTAAATTAAATGATAAAGCTGGGTATGCTTAGGAGTGTGGCTACTTTAGAGTTGATGCTACCACGACAACCTATCATCAGGATCTCGTCTTGAACTTTGACCCTTTCACCATGTTTTCACTTCATGAAAGACAAGAATAACATTTTGGTCACCTAAAAAATGTCAGTAATAATATGATACTCTTAAAGGCTAATTTCTTCATGTCATATGTATAGGTATCTGTATGAGTCTTCTCAGGGCTTTGCATTTGTTTGATTTGTATGTTTTTCTGAAAGCTTACTGCTACGGATTTAACTTTAATTCACAAATCAATCTTTGACATCATGGAGGCTGCATCCATTTCTTTTATACAGTCTATGGTGTACCAACAGCTACCAAAGGGGGAAGGAGTTTCTGACTCGCGTTTTCCTTCAATTACCACAGAGGATAATCTCTCTGGGGTGCCACAGTCAGCTCACCTGATCATATTCGGACCCAGCTTCCAGCAGGCTCTGCTGTATGGCGAACTGCAGCAGGTCCTCCTCCTCATCCCTCATGGTGTCTCTCTGTTTGCCTCCTAGCATGGAGTATCCAGGCGGGGGCTCAAACACACATGGGGGAATCTCTCCGGCTCGACATGACACTGCAGCACACGGGGAAGGCAAAGGGCAAGAGATGGTAAGGGAGTGTTATCTAACAGTACATGAGATTACACTACAGCAGAGAGCAGGGAAGGAACAGCTTCTGAGTGAAGGGCAGAGAGAGTTAGAGAGGTTGTATTGGGTAATTGTCCTTTCATACTATTGTTGTCAAAACATTTCTTCAGCTCAACTGGATATATTTTCCCAGGACAATAACTCAAGTTAGAGCATTTCTGCAAGATTACATCAAGGATTTCCACAGAGGTTCCTTCTGAGCGGCCACACAATAAATTATATCTCCCCTCCGCACGGCTGCAGATTTAAACGTGGCTGTTGGGATTCTGATGAAGTGATAGGATGATGAAAGTGAGCAATAATCTCACACACAACAACAAGAACACAACCTTGCATCTTACAGTGATAAATGTGGCTCATAACTCTATCAAGCAGTGTAAACTCTATTTGTGGCCTGACGTATGGGTTTCGCAGTAAACGTAAGTGGAGATTTATACGTCAGGTTATCAGAGGAATCTGCAAAATAAAGTGAGAGAGAGAGTTTAACAGGGAAAACTGTAATTTTACCAGCCAAAGAAGAATATATGTGAAAAGACAGCACTATAACGCAGCAGGAAACAGTGTATGTATTCTTACTGGTGGAGCTGGAGCTGGAGACGCTGGAGGAGTCACTGCCTGGAGATGGGGTGTCTGTCCTTGGGGCGTCCCTCTGACCGTCCCCCTCAACAACCACTTCATTGTCAGTGCGGACGCCCGTTCCCTCCTCGCAGCCATTGAGGTTGCTGAAGGTGATCCTGGCGTTCAGGATGTGGTAGAGAGGGATCTCTGCAGGAAGTGGAGGTGACATTTATATTGTTTTTATTAGGATATCTATTTGCATCTTTGCCCCATCATGCAGTTAACTATCCATGTCCTTATATTGTTCTTTATTTTTTTCTTTCCTTTGTACTCACTTAATCCCTCTGTCTTCATTTCTTTCCATCCATCATTGTTTCTATTTAAATTCCCCATCATCCCCTTCATTCAACTAGCCATCACTTTAACCTCCTTCCCTCCATTCTTCCATCCATCTCACTCTCCCAGCACTCACCGATCTTGACAGGGAAGCCAGGCGGCAAACGCAGAGTGATGAAGTCGCGCAGCTTAGCGAACAGGGCGTTCGAGATCGCCATGAGATCGATGATAGGCACCACTTGTTCTGCCAGGGACAGAGGATGGGACTCGCAGAGCCACAGCTTGGCTTTGAACCTGGAAACAAGGAGGACACATTCACAGTCTGAGCAGAGAAGGGCACAAATGCATCAGAAAGTATCATATTCCAAGCACATGCTCATCAAATGCATGGAAATTCAATAGTGGTATGAGAAAATGTATATGTCTGTGTTGGACTTAATGCCTGAAAAGCCTGCCTGAAAAAAAGTAAAACAAAGAAAAAATAAGAATAGATTACAAAATCTTAAGAAAATCAACATTACCTGACTGAGTAAAGACTCAATTCAAGTGCAAGCCATATTCTAAGATCCCCAATTTACAGTCAGCCAGATGAATGACATTACACAAGACAGCACCAAAACTATAATATAGTATAACAGTACAGTAAAAAAAAATATAAAGTAGCTGAAGACAAAGAAAAGCCAACAACCAGCTGATATAAGTGTTCTCCTCCTTATACAACCTTGATTCAAAAAAGCTGGGATGCTGTGTCAGCATAAAAACTAAAGTTATAAGTTTCAACAATAAATATTGTTTTTGTACAGCTTTTTAATTAAATATATGTCAAAAAAAATATTTGAAATATTCATATTCTGGATAGATTCTTGTCACATTCTTTAGACAGTGCCCACACTTTTTGGATGAAGGGATATAAGAAGAAAATTGTATTGAAATAATTAATTAAATAAAATTCAGATCCAACAATGTAAAATTTAAATATAGGCTTTAAAGTATTTTGTTGCTATTTTTATTTTTATTTTATGTCAATCAAAATATAGATGATAAAAGTAAGTAAACACATGTTTTAAACTCAATAAAATCTCTTACACTGAAAAGGTGACCCAGTTCATTGCTTAAAATGAACAAATTCAAATCTGACTCGAGCATAATTGAAGCAATTTATGTCTCCATTCAAGTGATTAGCTCTTTGGCCAGAGCTACACAAAGACATTGATTGGACCAGCTAACAGCCACTGTCCACACACAAGCTGCTGAGTCGTGTACAAACTGAATCAATGCTTATATTTTAACCGGTCCGATAATGAACACAGCATTGAGAGGCAGCTCTGAAACCTCAAACACTGCGTCGTCATGATGTCCTGTCCCTTTTCACTGAGTGCCAGAGAAGAATGGAGCTGACAAATGAAAACGACAGACAGGCCGATAGCCAGTTGGAGGGACACGAGCGGATGATAGGACAACAGGTGGACGAGAGAAGAAATTTATTGAATAGCAGTATTAAAAACACACCATTCCTCAATTTATCCTGAGAGACACTGCAAGCTGTTCTCAGATTATTATTTGTTTTGTTTCTTTTGATTAAATACTAAAGTTAAGAGGAAGTGTTGTGAAGTGTGTGAATGTGTGTGCATTTCTCCCACTATTGTTCGTCCATCTTCCCTGTCAGGATCTCATGGTCAGCTGTCATGGACGACTGATTCTACCCTGCCTGTATGTGTGTGAGCCTGTCTACTCTCTGTCCATCAGTTTGTCAGCTCAGGCACTTGGCCGTGAGCTTGGAAGGTGGCTTCACTGTATGCATGGCTGCCCGTCTGTTTCCCTGTCTGTCCGTGTCACCTCTGGGTCTTGGTTGTGAGCTGGCACGGGTGGCCGATGTCCCTCTGAGTGGGTGACGAGCTGGGGTTGAAGTATTCCTCGGCAGTCAGCGCTGCAGGGTTGGTCATCGCAGGGAGCGACATCTGGGTCACCAGGGCCTGCAGGAAGTAAATAATGGATTTGAAAAATGCTTTCACTTTTACTGCTTTGGCTGATCCAACATAGAAACGACCGTCAAAACGAATTGTTAATCAATACCACTGACTCCAAGATTTCTAGCTTTTTAAACTCACTTTTTTTTTTTTGCTGTTCTCTGCTTTGGGCCAGTCACCATTTACTGGGATTTCAAGGCTTTCCTCTGACATTTTAATAAAAGAGATAACTTTAGCTAAATGCCAAAATTGAGAACAAATGACAAAGCAGTTTTCCTATTCCAGTATTTTGCATCATAACATTAAATGCATCTGATGGTTCACTGCTCTAATGAGTAGCTCAGTGTCAACTGTTACGTATGACTTTAGTAAACCTGTCACAGGCAGACCACCATTACTGGGGGAGGTAAAGCCGCTAAAGAGAAGAAATGCTGTCCATGTTGTGGCATTTTCCTCCAGCTGCAGTCAGTTACTCACAATCAATTCTGCCCAACTGAAACATTTTAGCATTACAGTTGCAGAGCGTACGTCAAAACCCCTAAAAAAGCTAGTCTCAGTGTCGTGCACGGAGAGGATAGAGGCATGAAGTTAAAAAGAGCAGAGGTGGCAGTGAGGGGGAACAAGTGAATAGACAGCATACAGAGAGAGGAAAAGGAGGCATGTATGAGTCATAGGAGCTCTCCAGCAGAAACAAATTAAAAAAACATAATCAATATTTGAGAGCAGGTTGGAGCCTCTGACTTATTGTTTTACTCTGCAGGCAGAGTCTCCTGTTGACCAGGATTCATACAGTCCTGTCCATCCAAAGAGGAGGGAATGATGGTGAGGATAATAGCACTGAAGATGATCCATTCATGAGCACTACAACCCAATTATCACTGCTTTCAGGTGGAAACTGATTTATTACAGTGGGGTTACAAGGTTTTGTGACACCCATAGAACAAATATGCAGTCCACAATTTCTAACTCACCCCATTGTTAGGCCCCATGTGTTGTTCTGCAATCCCAAGGAAGTTCTGCAGTGGAGTCTTCCCACCTGCTCAGACACACAGCGGAGAATGAGTTACACAATGTGCAAAGTCAAACTGTCCTGTTAGTCGGAGTTTTATGAGCTATCAAGAGACGATGAAACATGGGCTGCTTAATCTCCATTGCTGCGTCTGTGGTGTCATTCTGCAGCACAATGTTTTGCTAAAGATAATTTGTTGTATTCGGTGCTGTGGTCTTATCACCAACGACGAGCCAGCATGGAAATGAACACAGCCACACTGTACCAAATTAAATTTTACTCATGTAAATTATGCTTTTAAGCAGCCAAATAGGAGTACAGTCGCCTTATGAATTTCAAGAAATATGAAACACACAGAAGTCACAATTAATTTTACAATCTCAAAGATGTCTGTTTTTTTCTTTTTGGTGACAACTATAGCAATAAGTGGTAATTGCTCATGTTTTTTTTTTTTTTTAGCTCATTTTCACTTGTTTTTGAAGTTTCATTGTCTGTAGGTATGACTCTTTTCTTTCTTTTCTTTATTCCTTATGCTAGCAGAAACCAGAAGCAGCAGTTCACTGCCTCACACACAGGGTAGTTGAAGAGCCAGTTTGCGCATGAACTCTTACGGTGTCTGGATTTTTCACACTGTACATCCTTATCCCTGGGTTACGAGTTGACCCTGGCCTGGTTTAGCCCCTTTTCACTCACACTCTGTTAACCCACGGTTAACCTCAGTACAAGGCTATAAAATTCACACTGCACCTCTATTAGCTCTGGGCTAAATTGGAACCTGTGACAAAGTGAAAGGTCATATTTTAAAAAAATCTAACTAAAAAATTAATTTAAGCCTCATTCGGATGGATGTGTGCAGCCTGATCTCACAGAATTATGTGAAGTGACCACAACTTCTTAACACTGAATACTGTAATAAGTGAAAAATGACAAGGCAAATCCCTTTTAAGCCAAATGACATTGATGTGGAGTTTAAATGGTGAATGTCACTCTCTGTGTGGGAGGAAGGGGTAGTGGAGCGGTTGAAGTAAAGATTGACTTTCACCCATGAGAACAGTTTGTGCCCTGTGTGAGAACAAAAGTTAATCCATTTTTATTTAACTTGCATTTTTCACGGATCTTATGTTCTCTTAGCTTCCATTGTTGAGGTAACTTGCATAACTTCAGTGGCTCAGTTTCACATTTTATTTTATTAGGATTAGGATGTAAACAGTGAGATTTGACCTTAATTTAGCTCAGTTACTTGTCGCCTAAATTCAATGAAACTGCAGCTTTTTTTTTTTTTTTTTTTACAAACGTGATCAATATGTGTATGTATAATGACTTGTGTCTTATTTTAAGACTGCTTCAATGTTTCATGGATTTTTCACCAGCACAGAATTCTGTGTTAAGAAGTCCGGGTGGTTTTGTGAGATGTTGGATGTCAGGTTGGATGTGCGGGTTGATTTGATCAGGTTTGATTTGCAGAGGCCCAGCTGGCTCACTCTTGTTTTGATTCAGATACTGCTAAGTTCTGATTGGCACTTGACATCCCCTTTTTCCAACTGGGCCCTGACTTCAGTGACAAAAGCACTGAGAACAACTGCTGTAACTTTAACAGGAAATAATGTGTTCATGTAGGACACCATCGGTTGAAGTAAAAATCACACAGTGATGAGCCATTTGCTTTTGGAGAGTGTGATGATCCCATCCTGCTATGGGTGGCTTGGGCTGTCTCTCTTCCTGAATAGGTGGGGCCAGGGGCGGTGCCATTCCTCCAGCCTGCAGACTGGTGGAGGAGTGGCAGGAGCTGCACCAGCTGAGGCCAGTTTCAATCAGCAGAGGCTATATAGAGGGGAGCTGAGGCCTCAGTTTTCTCTCTGACTCTGGCTGTCTCTAACACCTCCATAGCATGGCCTGGTTTGATTGGATTTGGTTTGGTTGGGTTGGGTTGGGTTGGATTGGATTGGGTTTGGTTTGGTTGGTTTGGGTTTGGTTATCTTTGGGTGGACTGGGTTATCTTATGTTCCTCTTCTCTACATACACCTGCACCAGATCCATTTCATCGCATGCATGCACCCACTTCACTACTGATTTACTGATCCAGATTATTAAGTGTATTAATATTTGAGCTCAGTTAAATAAGGAGGAGTGGCAGGAGCTGCAACAGCTGAGGCCAAACAAATCTTTAAGTTAAAGCAACCGCGTGTGTCTCCCCATACTTTTTGTCATGGGCTCTGAGCCAGTTCATGACAAGAGCCATGGGAATAGCAGCAGCAAAAACTACAGAGACATGATCAGCTTGTTAGTTTGTGGCTTGTATTTTCAGAGAAAATTTGCTCAGCAGTTGGTCTCACTAAACAGAAACTGAAAATCTTTGTAATGCAAAAGTGCATCAATGAGTGATAATGACAGTCATGTCGTGGCATGCTTTATAAGAAAAGCGTCCGCTTTTTGACCTTTGGCCTGCTGAACTGTCTGCTTGATTCAGGATACAGTATTTGTCTCTAAGGATATGTATAACACTCAAAGGGTTTTCACAGTGCTGACAAAAGGATTATAAGTTGCACAATGAAAGGGCAAATGGAGTGAGTCAGTGATGCAAGAGTCAGTGCAGCACTTCCAAGAACACGGCCCTCCTGCATATTAGCATGGTGCAGATGTGGATCATGACCTGGGAGAGCGGAGCCCTCGGAGGAGCATGTGATGGTTGATCCTTGCTGACAGCGACAGTCTGGGGAGGGAAGCCTGCTAATCCTGTTTGATTCATCACCTGAGCCAGAAAACGAGACGGAGCCATCGAGCAAATGTTACAGGCTGTTAGCCGGGGCCTCGGGGTGATCGCATCGAGATCAGGTGAGAGGGATTACTCATCTCTGACTTTTTTTTTTTTTATCAGACATGGCACAGAGGGGACGATGGAGAAATCCAGGTGCTGCACCTGCACAAAACGATCACCTCACAGTTCATCTGGTAAAGTAAACTGACTTACCTTTTGTTTTGTTCTTGTTCTGGTCTGACAGATGGTCAGTTCTGGTCCTGGTGATCAGCTCCACATTGGATGCTGCATATACCTGAAAGAGGAGGAGGTAATTAACTCTTGACTTGGCCTGATTCATGGTTTAAGACCCCACTGCAGTATAACACTCCTACTGCTATTGCTAGTTACATTAATAATAATGACCAGCACTGCAGAATAAACCATATGCTTTCCTTTAAGTGTGGTCTTTGCTCGTTTGAGTGACTTAGAACTCAGTATGTAGACAATGGCAGTTTTAACTACTTCTGTCATAAACTGGACTTTGCTGAATCTGAAAAAAATAAGAAATAAGCATTGTTATTAAACTGAATATGGCAGTAGTTTTCTTAGTAGTACTTTCAAACATCCTACATACATGTTGTTCTATCTTTTGTTAATTTGAGCCATAGATACATTTTAATTTCCTTTTAGATCACTTATGAATGGACTGTTACAGCAGAAGGATTTGGCAGATGTATGAATGTGTGGCAACCCTGTCAACACCAATCTAAGGTATGGAAAACATGAAAATCTATTCTGTTTTTGGCTCAGTGTGTCTGTTAGTTACCAAGGTTACAGAAAAAAACTGCTAGGCTGAATGTCAGGAGACTTAGTGGAAGGGTGTAGCATGTGTTAAGGGAGAACCTTTTATATTTCAGAGCAGATCCCATCACAGGGCAGCTGCTTAAACTTTATTTTTTTTTTTTACTCACATTGAAGGAATATTTCATTGGTGCTAGGTTCCTGTTAGAAAAATGAGTTCCCAATGGACAAAATTCAACGACGCCCCCTTCAAATCAGAACAACTGATCAGAGTTGTAAAAACAACATTTATACATGTTTTGTGGCTGGCCTATTCCATTTCCTTTGCTTTTCAATGCTGCGCAAAACCAAGAACAAAGCCAACACTTGGCCTCTGTAGTGTCCACGTTTCCATATCAAAACTTATTAAAGATCTTAAATTCACTGAGGTTGGAAGAATGATGTCCCAACTTGGGAAATGGGACCATCCAAGTAGCATGTGATTGTTGTAGTACTGGTGTTTGCAGAGGTCTGTGCTCTCAAAGTGCAGTTTAGGTCCAACATTCTGCATAATTTAATCTTGGTAATCTGAGACTTCTGAATCATTTAATCTTTTAAAATTGTTTTAGGAGATTCTCGTAAAATCAGGGAAATCATTGAGTATAAAATGGTAAAACGATGTAAGGTAGCTTTAGAGAGAATCATATACATGGTGGCAAAAACTAACATGAAGAATACTGACCTAAAACTTCTGTGTTCTTGATTACTTATTCAGCAAATGTCATATTTCACTTTTGACTGTACCAAGAGATGTACAAAACTTATCCTTAGCCATCATCTGCGTCATACAGGCCAACATCTTCATGTTACAGTACTTTGCAAAACACTAGAAAGCCTCACTAGTGAAAAAGAAAATTCCGATTAAATATTGAGCATGCTGTTGATGCTGAGTTTACATTGGACGACGGTAAAGTAGAACGAAGGAAGAGCTAAAAAAGCGTCTAGCAGGAGAGCAGTTCAGCAGGAGAGCAGTTCAACAGCAGTTGTCTGTTTACGTTTTGTAACTCTAAATCAATGATGCCGAAAATAGATGCTTTTCAGGCAGCAGTGTTTTACTGTAGAGCCTGTCTGAAGTGCTTTTAAACCACCAGTGACAGATGGTCCTGGGTGTCTGACACTTGTCTCCTATCGATCCCTCCAGGGGGTCACAAAAACAAATGGGGTCAAGGTAATGCATGTGTCTGCTCAGGAGAAACACTTGTTATTTGTTTGTACTTAATTTTATGGGCCATCTGGCGTTTTATGTACTAATAACTTTTCCTCATTTAAAGGTGAATTCATGTTTCAGAAAAGCACCTGTCATTGTTTAAAAATGCAGAAGGTTATGTCCTCCACAGGGTTTTAAAATATCTTTGAGAGTGATTCTTTCTGTAAATTAAACTCTTCAAGTGAAGTGGACTTTCAGGAAATATCAAACCAAGCTCTGACAGCAGTGGTTTCTCTGGACAGTGTGAGAGATCAGACAGCTGTCTGAGAGGCAGCATTACCTTGGCTTCATATCCGTTCACCGTCTCCGTCTTCTCACTCCTCCAGCCCAGTATCCCTGTCTTGTTCCTGCAACAGAGATACAGCACATCAGCCCTCGACTTTCACTCAAATCACAGCTGCAATAACAGTTGGTGTAGATTATTTCCCCGTCCCAAGCACCTTGCAGATACCTGAGAGGACATCATAAAAACAGGTGGAATTTCAAGTCTTGGGATCTGAGTTTTCTTCTATAATAAGAAGGCTGAAAACATTGCAGCCATTGTCCTTGTTTGTCGTCTGTGAAGATCAACAGTTCAGTGTGCAATTAGGAAGTCTGCCTGGAAGTTAATGAGGCATATCCCATCTTCATGATCTATTCCTTAAGGACCACACCACAGAAAGTGAGTTTTCAGGACTTGGGGATTTGGGGAGCTTTTCAGTCATGCCAGTAGCCTAGTTCCTATCCAGTATCACCAAAATCCTCCTGTAGCTAGGGAAACTCCTTAGATGAGGCACAACAGACTTTCATGATGTCACTGCATTATGATTGATTGTATGTGCATCAATCCTGCCTATACTTTTTGCATTATTCTTCTAATTAGCAAGCAAGTGTAAACCTCTGGGTCTGAAAATGAAGCCAATGTGTAGGCACCTTTTAAAAGCATGCTAGAATTAGGTAAACCCTCCTTAACCTCACAGTCACTCACGTGGCTGTGTACCTTGAGCCTTATTGTCTAAATATTACCATCAGACTAAGTTATGTCCCTGTCTGAAGTTACATCATAGCTCACTTCCTGGGCAGCACTAAACTCTGTAGTCTTTAACCCAGCCCTAAAACAGCAAAACTGCAGTGCTGTAGTTTTCTTGCATGGCTGCATAGAGACGTATCACCTCCAGAGGTGGATGTCCTGTCGCTGTTACTTGACAAAGTGGTTCGCTCTAAAGCATCATAAATAGATTATTGGCATGTAGACAGGAGTGCTGAGCAGGGAAAATGCACAGAGGTGACACTGGGGTACAAGTCTGACAGGGAGATGATTACCCCCCACCCCCCAAGCACCACCTCTCCCTGCACACTTTTCTCTGTCATCCCCTCTTCTGTCGTCCTGCTTTTTATCTGTTAACGTTCACTTCCTGTCCCAGCATCTCTTCCCATGATTCACCTATCTATCACTGAGTCTCTCTGCAGTCTATTTTTCTCCCTTTTCTCCTGCCGCCTCCAAAGCCATCAACTCCTCCTATTTTGGCTTCCGTGTTGTACTTTTGTCCCCCAAAGTCTTGTGTCCCATTCATCTTTCTCTCCCTGTTTCTCTGTGCAGGTCTTTTATACTTCCCCTCATTTCTCATTGTCGCATCCCTTTTTCTCTCCATCATCCATTTCCTTTCCTCCACCCTCTTTCTTTTATCCCTCCCTTCATTTTTCCTTTACCCTTTTCTCTCCCTTTCTATCCCTCTGTCCAAAACTTTCCTTGGTCTGTCACATCAGTCTTATCTCTCCACCTGACCGGAATAGATGAGTTTTGTCCTCTACGCCTCTGATTGGCCCACCTCTGCCTCCTCTCTCTTCTGCTTTATGCTTCTCTTTCCTGCGTTGATGTCACTTTATGTGAGCCTGAGCCGTAAAACTGTACCGTTAGCATAATAAAAAGCTCCTAAATTGACTCCACACAAGCCACCTGCTCATCCAATTTTCTCCCACCCCACTTCTCCGTTCTTCTCATAGTCAGCTTATGTCTTGTCTGCCTCTACCATGTCTTTCCGTTCTGCTATCTGCCTCTCTGTCTCTGTGTTCACCGGTGCATCTTACTTGCAGTACAGAATTGAGCTTTTTTGAAGTGGTCTGAGGCTGATTCACATAGCCTGAAGCGAGTTTGTGCCTCACTACCTCCACATCACACTAACTCCTGACACATTTTTTTTGTGTGTGCGCGCGGGACATTTTAGCCCTTTGAGTGAACATTAGACACATAACATCAAGAATGGAGTATTTTTAGATGGATTAGACTTGAAGCAAGCCTGTGTTACTTTTGCACAGCAGGTGGTTAATGTGATGGAAGACATGATGATGATTTTATTTGTTTATTTATCATGGACTGTGCTATTCTTGGTTTAGAAGGATAGTTTTCCTCAGATCAGAGTGGCTCATATACGTAAGCATTAAAGCAGCAAAAACTGACTACCTCAAGTGATTTACACAGTCAAGGCTAAAAATAACATCCAGTAATGATACCAGAAATAAATCCCATCTATATTTGTGATGCAAAGCGAATTGCCTACGCCGCAGTTGAAAATACAGAAAATGCTAAGGAGGGAACAGAAATAGTCAAAAGTCAGAGCAGGGTTACTTTGCTTGGACTGCCAACAAGGTGTAATAATTGTTGAAAATTAATGTGTTATGCAGTGAAGAAAGGCAAAATAAAACACTGACTGGGTGTCATTGCAAAGCTAATAAGTATTTCTGGGTGCCACCTATTGGGCCTATTTTGCATTGCAACGTAGGTGGTATTTCTTTTTTAAAAACTGCCTT
>JAOWBC010001387.1:5274715-5297216 GCA_028566105.1 Hypoplectrus providencianus | reverse complement strand
TTTCTATTACCCAAAATGTTGCGCAATAACATTTTCAGACAGAATCCCTAGAAACACCGCCTCTACTGCAGAAACGGCTGTGAGGCCATTTGAATGAAATAATCGACTTACTTTTAAAGCTTTTGTAACCTTTTGCTTTTGTAGGAATATAGATGAGATTGTCATTAGTATGCAGACACTACCAAGCATTTTGTCTGTCCTGTTCAACTACAAAGGCCTGAGGATATAATGTTACATTATTTTTTGGTGTAGTTTCTGAGTTTCAGCTTTCCAAAAGAAATGGATAGAGCCGTCTCCCTACCACCAGCATCGTGTAAATCTGAGTCACTCCAAGAAGAAAAGGCCTTGATGACATAAGGTTTCTTGATGTGAGACCAAAACTTTGCATTTTTAACGAGTCGTAAGTATTCATTCTTTTCTGACCGTGGCTGTTCTGCATGTGTCGCCGGCAGTGTTGACTTAACGGAAGCATACTGTTGTCATATTTTCCTCATTCTTGCGTCCATTTATCTTCTTTCTATTTTTATTTCAATTCTTACTTTATTTTTCAAGACTTTTTTAACATCTCCAACATCTTAAAAAACAACAATAAAAAAAAAACTTTTCTTACAGATAAGTTTATCTGACCAATCTATTTTGTCTTTGTTCTCATTCCATCTCTCTCTCCTGAAATCACATCTTAGTCCAAGTGTTTTCTAATTATTCCCTCCCTCCATCCCTCTCCCTCAATTTCAGTCGTTACCATCTCGCCCTCCCTCAACAGTGAGCTCAGTGGAGGTTGCATTATTGATAGGCATCTCTATCTGTGGCATCTGCTCCTTCTCTCACTCCCCCTCCCTCCCTCTTTCCCTCCCCCCTCTCTCCCTCGCTCAGTGTGTGCCTGGCCTGATGCAGCTTGGCAGGTACTTAGGCCAACATCAATCTTTCATACAAACACCACACACACACGAAACTGTGCATATACACATATAGCAGCTTTTCCAAAATGTTTGTGCATGGGGCGCACAGGAGCAGAGGGTGGCTATGGGAGGGAGGAGTATATAAATAACTTTTACTCCCCTCTGCCTCGCTCCTCGCCTCTGTGATTCTACATGCAGAGGAGACTTTGACAAACGCTACACTGCCATGAAACCCTGATCCATTTTCAATTCTGGCACGGATCCTGATATAAAAGGACGGGACAAAACCTGCGTCACAGCTGATAGTGAGCAGAATAAATGACGATGATAACCCCACAGAAAAGTAACAAAAGCTCTCGTGGCAGCTCAAACTCATCTTAACAGAACCATTCATTTCCACACTTGTAGGTGCATTAAAGCGATGTGGAATTGAGCTGGAGACCGAGACAGCATGTCCCAAATTATTGAAAGAAAATGCGAGAATGACCTACATTCCAGCATATGTAATTTTTCTGTTTAATTCTGTGTATTGTCATCCACATTCTCGACAGATAAGCAGGCACACAGACGGAGATAGAGAAAGTGCAAATGGGTGGGGATGCTGACGGACCTGTCAGAATAGCAACAGAAGCAAAGAAAGAGTTCCTCTGATGTTATCTAAAGGTGATGGCACCTGTTTGTTGCAGTGAGCTGACAGACCTCACCAAAACGCAGAGGAAACACATGCAAGGGCCACAGAGAGGGAAAGAGAGGGAGAGAGAGCACTTGTTCTCTCTCCTCACACTCGCAAAGATGCAGACACTCACAGATGGAGAGAGCAAATCTTTTTGTTTGAGGCAGACAGTGCATACGCTATAAAGAGCATAATCACATAATGTAGCGGCTGTAGCCTATTGGAGTGAAACACCACAGCTGTCACTTTCTTTCTTGTGTTTGTTTGTGTATGTGTGTGTTTGTAGGGGAGCATGTGAATAATGTAGCAATTTCAGGTAAAGCCAGTAGCCTGCGAAGAGATGGCTGCACTCAGCTTGTGCTGATAATGAAATCAGGGGGGGAACATTTAGCATGGAACTGGCAGAAAATGTGCTGGTCAAATTAAAGGAATATCACGATGGCTTTAAATGTATTTGTTCATTTATTGTGAACTGGACAAGTATATAGGCAGTGAATTTCTAATTGAAACAAAAAAAAACAAAAGGTAGTGTGTTCATTCAAGGGACATTTTTACATCAGATTTGAAAATACATAGACATACATAACTTGTATACACTGGAGAAAAAAAAAAAACATGACTCACAAGCCTCACCTTTAGGCTTAACTTCCTCTTAACAACTATGGTCCAGGATAGCATTAGTGTTACTGCAGCTGTTGCAACCAGCTGTCCACATGAAATATTTGAACTCTTCCACCTGGGACAGCTACTAACCCCCCCACCCCCACCTTAACAGGACAGGTAGACTTTTTCCACAAGAGAAGCATAGGCTCACATAGAGGAGATCAAAGTCTAATCTTAGCTGTTACTGCTTCTGGTCGCAGGCAAATCACACTGGGGTAATAGCATCATCTGTCTCCAAGCTCAGTATCTGCCACATACTTGTAGGCTGCCTTTCTTTATCTGCTTTTAAATCATGAACAGGAGTGGGGACGAAGCCTGTACCTATCTCGAAAAGAGACTGTCTTTCCCCAAAAATGATCCTAAAAGTCAAGAGGAGATAGTTATCAATGAAGGCAAGAAGTCTGGTGTCAAGTATATAGAGTGAAAAGTTTTAAGATTTAAAGATGGCTTTGGAAAGGTAACAAAAATAACACTGACACTGCTTTATGTCCTGTCTGAAACCAAAAGTTAACTTTTAACTTTAACATACTTAACAAATGTATGTATGTAACGCCAGGTAATTAACGTACCTCACTTAAGTTACAGGACAGATTTACCTCTTTTTTAAAAACTCAAACCTTGATCTCTACTAAACTTAACCAAACACTGACTGATTCCTGATGTTAACTGCATGTTTTAAAGTGTAACCTTTTTGTGTTTTATTCTTCCATTGTTAGGGGTGCATTGGCACAAACCTATGTATATATATATATATATATATATATATATGTGTGTGTGTGTGTGTGTGTGTGTGTGTGTGTGTATGAGTTGTGTTTCACTACCTCCAAAATCATCTTTTTATCTTTTGAGTTCTTGGACTAAAAAGCTGCATTGTGCCATGGCAGCCTGCCAACCCTCCAGTATCTTTTTCAGTATCCTGCATGGACTTTTCACTGAATGGCTTGGTAATATGATTCCCTGATTATTAAATCAGACTCACCAGGATCCCGTTTGGAAAATCTGTACTACCAGCGTCATCATACACAAGCCAATGCCGATATTAGAATCACATATACACCTTAACAACTGCACAACAGTCAGTGGACATCTTAGGATAGTTCATCTTTGGTGATGTGCCCTCATGGAACTATCAAGCTTGACTAGAACATGACCATGCATTAACCTCAACCAGAACAATGGGATCTGACCCTCCTGACTCTTCCAACACTGCTTTCTGCCTGGAAGGCAAGATCACACATCTCAGGAGCTGCTCACAGCTTTTCCTGGTTTGAGGTCAGGATATTTGCGCCCATGCTGAGCACTGCTTGGGTGATGTTGACCCCTTACAAGATGCAAGCTGGCTAGCAAAAGCACATGAAAGATTAATACATAAGAACTAAGGTCAAACATGATGCTTGAAATATTCTGATGTGGGGATGTTTATCCTGTTGTGGAGGTGGTAATTTTCACAGTGAGAAATACTCGAGGCATGTCATCCCTCCTGGGTTTTAAGTTGTGGTGGAAAGGAGTCATGAAGCAAAACTATGCCTGTTACTTTCTTGGACTTCAAACGAGGCAAATGTCCAGGAATGATGACTTCAATGACTTTTAAATCACTGCCACAGTGTTTTTTCACTCCCCGCAATAATCATGCTGTTGTTAACTGCATCTTGTCTGTTGTAGGTCTTGAATTGTAGTTGTGAATATCTTCTTTGTGATTCCCTATGTATTTGTTTCTATTCCTCAACACCATAATTTTTCTACCCCATCCTTCCCTTTATTCCCTCACCAATCTCCTCTTCCTCTTACCTATTACTCCCTAAATGTGTATCTCTCTCTGTCTCTCACTCTGGCTGTCTGTTGAAAGCTTTCAGCCAGTTAACTAAATCTGACCCCAACCCAGCCATCATGGTATCTCTTTGTGGCTTTTCTGCGCTGCAATTAGGACTTAGGTTTCATTACACTGAGGAAAGTAAGAGGGGTGAGGGTGGGGCTGAAAGATTGATGGTTGGCGGTAAAGAGGGACAGAAGGCACAAGGGGTAAAGGATAAAAACTTAATATAGTGGGTGGAATGAGTCTGGGAACAAGGAGAAGAAGAAGAGAAGAGAAGAAACTTTTAGTAAACAGGTGTAGGTAGCTAGCAGATGGTTGGCATAAAAATTCAGAACTGGAGTGAACACAATGAACCCATGAGCCTTAATTTATGGCTCCATTCAGTCATGCCAGGAACGTAGCATAAGGTTTTACAATGCTGATTTAACATTAGCACCTTGCCGAGGGCATTGTAATCACACCATGCACTGAGCTGGGGTCAGACAAGGAGTCACAGAGAGGACAAGAAACAGCAACAGAGAAAAGGAGCAGGGATCTCTGTTATTTCCTGCCTTCATTTTGAGATAGACCATCACCCTCTACATGGCCCTGTTTTGTTTCAATTGCACTGCACTTTTACGTTTGTTTGCAGCCCAGACAGACTCTGCTCATGGTCAAAGTCTGTCATTATTTCCTCCCCATCTCCTCTCTTCTTCTTTATTCTCCGCCTTCACTCTCTTCATCACCTTGTTTGCGCCTCCACTCCTTGTTTCAGTCTGTCAGTGTTGCCTGCATGCTTTCGCTATCTCACATCGCTTTACTGGCTGTTAGTTCTGTGCTTCACATCAACCCTGTATGAATCTGATGAACACAGCTAAAAATTGATCTCTCATCCCGTCTTTTATACCCCGCTGCTTGTTATTCTGCCTATTTTACTACTCATCTCATCTCTGTCTTTCCCTTTGTACTTCGCTCTGTGGTCAGCACGTCCCTGGCTTTTATTCAACCACTCCTCTCGTTACTATGTTCAGTTTCCTCTTTCCAGCTTTGCGTCGTAACATCGATATCTGATGTACCAATTATTCCTCTGTAGCCTGCTGTGGCAGCATTTCTGTTTCTCTCACTCACTCACACATACAATCGGTAACATGCTGCTAAGAAGATTGGGTAAGCATAGGTCTCATACCGCAAGTGTTGGAAAACAGGCATTTTTAAAAACTTCATGAACCAGCTGTTCACTGCATTGTTGTGCTGGAGGGAAATAAGAATGAAACAGTCCCGGATATTTGATGCATACACATGGTGAAATGAAATGAGTCTCATCATTTCACCAAAGGCTGGGCAGGCTTTAAAAAGCTCTGATATGGAGACGGCTGCAGATTACTTTTATTTTAGTGCGGCATAAATCAGCGGTCAGTAATATTATACATTTCTTCTACTGAGTGGCTACTGAAGTCATCATGTTATATCTGCACAATACTGCCTTTGTTATTTGTGCTATAACAGCATGCACGTAGTGTGATATCTAAATGCCTTTCATGTGATATCATAGGAAATTTCACAATGCAGTGTATTGTAATAATGTTGTGCATATGTATTTCTGATCTTCTTTGTTTGCACTCCCCCAGTCTTTGTCAATGCTTACAATAGAAATGTCTCTTGAAAAGAAATGAAAGAAGTTTAGTCAGTATGCCAAGTCGTTAGGTATATATGTCAATTGTTTAGGATGCTGCTGTCAGCTATGCCCAAGATCAGACAAACCCCTTAAATACTTAAACGGACATTCACTGTCTGCATGAACTGAATTTTATCTGAAAGACCTGTCAGCATTGATATGGTCTTTCCAATAACTTGAAGAGTCTAAGATCATCTAAGATGCCTTGTATAACACGCCATAAGGACATTTCGAATGGGGTCAGTGTCAGTGTCTCTAATTATGGAACAGAACTAGAGCCATTCACACAGGAGCAGAGCACATCCTCAAGGTCTGTCATATCTTAACTACTGGATAGCTCGCATCTCTCCACACCAAGTAAGCCAGGTGCAAGGGCCACTGTCACCCCTCGAGTTATGCTACCATAACAAATAAGAATCACATATCATGATATAATCAGATTAATATTGATAACTAAAGGGACATAATGCCGAGTTTGCCATTTGTAATGCTGCCACTCTCTGAACCCATCGTCTGCTACTCTGACAATGATTTAACCTCTGGGGATAATGAGGTCCCAATGCACCAAGAAAATAATGTTCTCTTCCATGCATGGGAAATTGTTTAAAGTCCCATCAATACCTTTGAAAGTTTTTAAGGTCCAGCTGACATGTTGGCTAATTTCTGAAATCTTAAAGAAAACTAAATCTGTTAGATGACAGCCAATGTGTTCCAATATATTGGAACAGATTTTGCCCTCCACAAAAACTGCTTTCCTGCAAGCAACCAAAGCCCCACATTCATATGCAGATGTCTGTGTAAAGAGATTAGTAGGCTCTCAGTCAAATTTACACATGTAATGCAAATAGAAAATGGTCAGTAAAATCACAAGGTTCCCCTAATCCAAAACATATTGAGTGATTGGTGGCCTTGATATCCCTGTTCGCAGTATTTCAGAGATGAGAATTCAAACCCAAGTCAATGTCTGTGAAACAATGTCCTGGTTATGCATGGTAGACAGGGCCAACTGGGGCTTGGACATACTTGGACATACAAGGTAATATTTGTGTCCTAGTTTAGCAGAGTGGACATTTAGGCAGCTGCAGAGATTTTACAAATTAATTACAGTTAACTTTGTTCATTATTCTTGAAGCATTCAGCTTCCATCACTTGCCTGAAGCTAGAAAAAAATCCCTGTGCTGTCAAACTGCTGTTGAACCGACCAGAGCTATGGGAGTCCCACAGTTATCCAGAATGCTTTTTGACACCTGTCATCAGCATCACACATGTGTAGGCCTATGTAAGTGTGTTTCATGTGTGCTTGACTGACAGAAGCTCGGGGTTGGAGAGTAATGGTGTGTGTGTGCTGTCCTAATTTAAGCAGCAGTACACATATAGGCAGGACCTCAAGTTAGTGTATGAAGTTAATTGGCCATCCACTTTATGACACAACGTAGATGGCAAATGAGTTCGGGGATGTGATATGGACATTATGCTCATTTTATTACTTTTAAAGCTGATACTTAAGGGTGTAAATGCAAAAAAGCGAGAGTTGTACAGCCCATGCAAAACTATCCATCAGTGTGTATGTACATGTGTAACACCCACACAAAAATTCAAAGTATCGAACTTACACAATACACAGAGAGAGCAAAAGTTCCATTTATAGACGAGGCGAAGCAGAAGTTCATCAACAATGAGAAGGGAACAAGAGAAGATAGAAATGAAGCTCAGGTTTTCAGTTGTTGTTTACTACCTGTCTGCTCACAACTTGCTCTGATCTACCATCAAACACAGAGAGCTGATAACTGAGGTTTAGGGTCCAGGAGAGTGGCTCTGGAACTGTGCATGAAAAGGGAATGAATAATGATTGTTGTGAAAATAGAAAGAGTCATATTCTCTGCCTTTCTCTCTATTTTCTATGTTCTTTGTGCTTTCTTTTGACAGCTTTAAAGTGTTAAAAAATGCAACATATGAAACTCAATATAGTTAAGATGCCAAGTGATTCATTCAAAAGGATAGAATGTAGGCTTGGGAGTAAATTTAGCATAGATTTAAGGTCATACAGTGTTCATGTTTCATAAAGTTTTTACTCCAGCAAATGCGCAGAATACAATGACAACTGACAACTACAATAAAATGAGTCCTATTGTACCCAAGCACAAGAGGAGGGTGACTAATCATGCCGATTTATGAGGATCAGCATTAAATCTCTTTTGAATCCGAACATTTTGGTACTCGAGATGTTCAAAAGATTTGTGTTTGTTCTTACTCAGGAAAAAAAAACTTCACCGCAGTCTGTTGGCTTTGTTTTGAAAAAGATCAAATATGATATAAGGGTGCTGGGTTCAAACACACAGCAGATGAGCAATATTTGCATCATAAAATATTTAAAGATACAAGGGCTTCTAAAAAATGAATGACAATAAAGTTGTGCAGACTAATTAATTGAGTCATGCGTAACCAAAGACACATTTCCATTCAGAGAACTTGACTTACAATATTACCTTAATTTATGTCAATGATTTTATATATTGGTAACTTTTTATCAAGTGAAATCAGCAAATATCTTACAGTACAACTAAGGCTGTTAGTTTTAGTGGCATCCTGCACCTCAAAAAAATGTTGATTCACACTAGTTAGGAGTGAACAAGGAAGGGTGAGGGGATCACCAAGTCATTGGTAGTAATCCTCTGAGGACAACAAACTTCTGCTTTTTGTCATGGCAATCCACCCAATAGAAGCAGGGTACAGAGTGTAATACATGGAAAACCACGCCTAGCAGATGGGATGATCATCTGCACCACAGCTTTCTGCTCCGTCTACATCCCATTATAACACAAGTTACATACTGCCCAAATTCTTAAGCCTAACTCAGTTAAATCAGCCTAAATCAGTTAGATATTGTTGAAATTGCTTGCCAAGTGAATTGACAAGGACACACTTCGATTTAGTTCAAAATAAACAGAGAGCAAAGGATGGTTTTCCCCTTAACCTGGGACTAAAATGCATTCTGTCTCTATAACTGTCAAGAAATTTTAAGTGCTTAACTGACAGACCTACTGATCACTGAACCCGGCATTGTTTAAGCCACATGTCTAGTGTAGCTAAAGATACAACTTCTTGCATAAAACCTACAAATTAAGCCATACGTTGAAAGCTAAAGTACTACTGAAGATCTATAAGTTTCATTGCAGTGTTGAGTCATCATGGTATGGACATTATATTTACCAATTGCAAAACTAAACACGTTTGAAAAGATTATGCTACCTCTTCTGCCTCATACATGGTTCATTTCTAGCTACCCTTTCAAGAAAATACATTGTGCAACCTCTGTCACTGACTTGAGATCAGAGACATCTTGGTTCATTTACAGTCTCTTCACTGTAAGGTGTAAGCAGTTTTTCCATTTATCTTCTAAAGGTTATAATTATGGCCAGTAATTAAATGGTAAATGTCACCAGCACACCTCCATATTGTTAAGGTAGGGGTTGTGGTAAACCAATTAAAAGCAGCCTCTGGGGCAGTTTCTGGCCTTTCTGGTGTAAAAAAAAAAAAAAAACAGCTTCCAGGGTTATGATTTTATAACCACAAGAAGGAAAGAGTGTGCATGTGTAGGCAAGTGTGCGTACATGTGTGTGTGGAAGTGTGATGTCTTGAGACCACTGCATGATGCATGCACTCCGAAATCTGTTTAGTTGCTAACCTGCAGAGCATCTCTTATATAATAGCAAAGCGCTTCAGTACATTTGCAAAAAAAAAAAAAAAACTGAATTCACATGCATGCTCTAGCAATTTCTCTTTCTCTTTCCCTCTCTCTCGAGCACACACACACAATAATGTAATACGTATCTTATTATCGAGGTCCCTCTCTCTTAGCTGAAGTACTCCAATTTTACCAGTGGGTGTAAATAATTTTCCAAGCTTTTGATTATGACACACACCTTCTCTGGAATACCTTAATGATTCCATTACTGTATTTACTGAGGTGGTTGGCAACTGTTCGCCCACATGCTCAGTATCTGCATTGTCTCACCCACTCACAAATGGTTTAGGTGCTGGTGGGAAGGTAGAGAGCCCACAGTTTTTGAGTAGAACATGCAATAATGCTGCTTACACACAGGCACCTCTGACACCACAGACATACATAAACACTGCAACACGATCAGGTCAGCAATTACAGTCATTTGCAGTTGGAATTTTTCCAGAAATAAACTCCAGCTACAACTTCCTATGCATATTAATATTACTGGGTGGAGAATATTTTAAACCCCAATGCAGTAAATAACACAGGTCCATGACATATAAAAACTGTTAATTCACTCTGGGATTTCAAAATGAATAGCTGACAAAAAAAAATGTCAATTCAAGTCCAAGGATGTGGTCTACAAGTGTCCCCCCTCCACCCCGTAGATAACAATTAACTGCGCTATACCCAGATATTGAGCAGGTTCTTGAATGAGGTGCTCCATTGATAGCATCTGTACCACCACCTATGAAATCTATGCAACCACACGCCCATATTAACGCTTTTAATAAAGACACAGGCCTATGTCTGTCAGGAGAGATGCGTCTGATCGCGCTTCACCGTCTCACCTGCTCGTTCGCTGCCAGCTCCTTCTCCAGCTGTCGGTGTTTGTTGTGCCACACCAAATAGTGGACAGGATAACGACTCTTCTCCGGAGTTTTCTTAGCTGAAATCATCCTCGGATCATAGTTTGCCTCCTCCTCTTTTTTGACTGTGGATTTTAAGGATACTTTATAATTTATTCACGCTATATAATCAAACCTATCATCCTTTATCGGCGGTGATGCCCAACGGCGTACAGGGACAACCTTACGCGTCAGAAACTGAATGACTCCCTGCTTGCTCTGCTGAGAATAAACAGCAAAGCCCCATGGAAATCATTTATAGAAATGAACCCTACGTTTGATTGTCTCCACAAATTTGGCTACACCTTTATTTCTTAACCACCCGTTCCTACTCCTCTTGCCTCCCTCTCTCTTTCTCCCCTGCCTACTCTGTCCTCCTCCTCTCCTCCCATCCGGTGGTGACTGAGAAAGATGCGTTGACAAGCTGCAATGAAGTGTGCGCACACTCAGCCAATCCGCTGTAAGGGATGTGATAAAACATATGCCTCGTGAAAAAAGAACCGCAGAAATTATACACAAATGTTTTAAAGGAAACTATATAGCAAACCACCTACAGGAATTGTAGAGCAGTGTAAAGGCAAATAAATAATAATAAATAAATAAAGAAATAAAGAAATATGGGCTACATGTTAAGAGTAAATAACCATGCAGACCCATTTAAAATTAGAGTGCATCAATTCAGTGTTTAAATTAAACATCAACGCTGTGTTTATTATGTTTAAGGTTTCTTCTGACATAAGTTTTTTTTTTCCATTAACCGTGTGCCAATTGATATTTAAAATGTTTTATTTATAGGCCTACTTGAATTTGGATAAGAGTCGATTTCAAATGTTGAATTGAGGCTGGATTCATTTTTTTAAATTTTTTTGTTGTTGCCTTTGTTGTAGTTTAAGCATGTTAAACTGTATGAAAACAATATATATATATATATACATATAGTGATAACAGCAGCAATACTACTATAATAATAATTAATATAATTAATTATTATTATAGTATTATAATAATAGTATTAATATATATTAGGAAAAAAATAATACTGAGCTCTTACATTTAAATCTTGGTCATACATATCAAGGCAGATATATATTTAAGGATGAGTTGATTGTTCTATATTTTACTCCATTTTAATCTCTCGGTGAAATCCACTTCACCTTTTAAGAATGACATGATTATTTTTGCTCCCTCACCCCTCCCTGCCCTCCATAGGTAGCTGCAGGGATGTTGGGTGTGTGTGCGGAAAGTGACAGGTAGAGAGCTGCCGTCTCTCGGTGAGTTGCAGGCAATGCAGCGAACAGATTTAGTAAATATTCCGCTATGAGGATCATGCAAACAGCCAGATTAACAATGTTCGCATAACTTGGCCCCAGACTTGAGTTCAGCAGTGAACGTGGGCGAAGAGACCGCAGGAACAAACGGGAAATTCTACTGTCAGCTGGCCGGGGAAACTGATCACACCACCCGGCTTCCGGGGATTCAGGGGCCGCATCGGTTGACGGCACACGTCGGTCGGTGGCTCGGGGGGAGTGAGGGTGAACAACCACAGCATCGCCGACATCCACCTCTCGATTTCAGCGACTTTCGAGATGTCGAGAAAGCTACAAAGGACAGAAGTCTGCGCCGACTGCAGTGCGCCAGGTAGGGATAAGGAAAATTTATCAGAAATTAAACACTATATTGGATCAAGACGTCAGGAGGGCGACATAGTGGGACAACAGGGCCGAAGCTGCTGTCCCCTTTAGCGGGTCCGCAGAGCAGGAAAACGGCCAGGGCTTCCAAGCGTTGCTTAGGCCCAAAATAAACAGTGAAAAATAGGCGTGTTATCTCAACGGGAAAAATCTTTGACTATTAGCTGCTCAACGTTAATTGAGTGGCTTGATGTGCATATGTATTTGCCTTGAACCATATCTGAGGGCCACCAGATTTTCTGCTGCAGTGAACAATCTGAGTGTCAGATTTATGTCGCCTTCCTACTTGGAGAGACGTTTGTTTTGATTTTCGTGACCGGGACAGACTTCTTTAACGCGTTAGCTTAGCTTTGCTAACGAGCAGGCGATTTTGATTCACTGCGTTTCCTTCTGTTATTAAACATTTGGCTTCTACCCAATGTGCTTAAACTCTATATCTTCATTCAATTTCAAGCCCATTGTGTTCTTGTTAAGTTCTCGCATGCAGCGTTTTGAGACTGTTTACCTGGCTAAAGTTGCTAGCTTAGCTACACTGTTAGCTATTTTAGCTAACTTTTGCTAAACGGCAAGTTATTGACAAGACGATTCCGCTAACGCGTCAGCTGCTAGCCAGTCGTTTTAACGGAATCTGACAGTAGTTTTTGGTAGTTTCCGTAAATCTGCAGAAGGCCCCGAAAGAGCCTAGCAGATTTATTATTTCCAAAAATTCTCATTTATTTCACAGTATTTTAGTGTCATCAACAGTTAAATATAAAGGATGGGGGGGGGATAGCAGAGGTATATACATTTGAAAGCCTTCCCAAAGTGGGAAGTGGCATTTTTGTTTACAGGGTTACTTTTACCCCGTTTGCTCCATCTGAGCTTGTCGTAAAAGGGAGGTAGAGGTGATGCCTAGTCAATGTTGGTATTCCCTCTCTTTCTCTCCTTACTACCCTCACATGCCCTCATGTCAAGTTTGAAGCACCTGATTATTGGTGTGTGTGCGTGTGTTGGTAGCATTCATTCATGTGCACATGCATTACAACAGCTGCCCTCCTCCCAGCTGCTCT
The DNA here is from genome assembly GCA_028566105.1 of Hypoplectrus providencianus. Lineage (NCBI taxonomy): Eukaryota > Metazoa > Chordata > Actinopteri > Perciformes > Serranidae > Hypoplectrus > Hypoplectrus providencianus. The sequence continues at coordinate 5,284,145 of JAOWBC010001387.1, read as the reverse complement.
CCCTGATAGCTATGTGTGTCTGCGAGTGTGCAAAACTGTCAAAAGCTTTAGGGCCCTACCGCCCAGTGTTCAAAATCTTGCTGGCTGCAACTTGATTCTGCCTTATGAACCTTTTCCCTGCTCCAGATACCTTTCTGCTGTCTGCCCTGCCCATTTAATGGCATTTCGTACTCAATAATCTGACCTGCATTAGTCAATCACAGTTTTGTTAAATGCAATATCAATTTATAGTGTGTTTAGTGTGTGATGGCAAATATATGTTGTTCGGATAGAGAAAGAAATGAAACGTGTTATTGTTTCTATACATGGGTTTCCGTAGATGGATTTACTAATTATTCATACATGTTTGAGCTTGTTTGTGCTGGTGTACCTGCTATTAGCGGTCTATTTTTTCTACTACCATCAGCTCTTTACATGTAGCCCCTCCTTGTGAGGACATGCACGCACATGCAGTGCGTTCAGAAAAATGCTGACCTAGCCACTGGTGACAGGCCACCTCCCTGCTACCCAGCTTTGTGTCATACTGGGGGATAAGTCGATGGCATGGCTACAAAGGACGACTGATACTCCTAGTCCGAGCCAAGCCTCAGGAGGCTTTAATGTCACGCCGTGGCAATCTGCACGGTTTACAGCAACAATGAATCAAGTTGTCATGATAGTAAACTCTTTATTGATCACAGATGCCATTGTAGGAGTAGCTGAAACTAATCTGCAAGCATTTGGAGCATTTTGACAGTGGCGTCATTGAATTTCTTTATCGTGTTATGTTGTCAAGTTTTACTGTTGAGTTATGACTATTGTTTTACTGAGATTTAATAGCAAACCTTAGAGAAACTAAACTGGGTGGATGATTTGCAATAAGTTTAGAAGTGATGCAGGCCAGCAGGTGGACCTACATGTTGAATCTGGATATTCTTTTTCCCTTTTAGAGCTGTTAGACTCTAAAATATGAATGAACTTAAGCGTTTAGTGTAGAATCCTACCAGTTAAATTTTGTAAATGCAAACAAACAGTTTCAGTGATTATTTTAGGAATAGTTTTCAGACCCTATATGTTATAATTCACCAATCAATCCCATGTTTATACATGTTTTTATGCAGGCATAAGCAACAAGTAGAAAAACAATGCTTTATTGATAAATTAGGCCAACTTTAGGCTAAATTATGTCACACTGCAGATTTGCCCAATGCTCTCTGCCAATAGTCTATTCAGGTCTAATAGCTTAATGGTGTAGCCTCATATTGATCCAGCGAGCCAAGCAGATACCGTAGCCTGTGGGAGTTTTTATATTTATTACACAGATTAAGGAATTAAATTGCTGCAGTCCAGCCTTTAAAGCCTACGGGCTACTGTTCTAAACTAGGCTATAGCTCTTATCAAAGCCATTTTGCATTTGCTGCTACTTTTTCTGCAGGCAAAAAGACTTACAGCATGTCAGTTCATCTGATGATGGACTATTTTAGCTCCATTAATACCCTAAGCCCAGACAGTTTTATCCTGGCCCGAGAATGACTAATACAGATAGTGGAGGTGTGTATGCGTGTGTGCATTTGTGTGTTGTGGATGTGCATGCAAGTGTGCATATATTTGTTTTGATATTGCAGGCTGTATTAGTTGTGAGTTGCTCATCACATCAGGGTCCTGGGGGCATAAACATGACCTAGACTGTATGATTAGTCTAATGTCAGTAGACTGGCATCTGCCTTTGCTGCTTTCCCTCCAATCCTCATCTCATTCTCACTCATGATTTTCAGTGTTTTAGGAAAGTGATGTTCCCCCAAGAATTATGTGCACAGCAGCAGTATCACACCAAACACACTAAAACAAATACCAAATGCTGTTATGGAAACCTCAGACGTATGTTGAAAACGAGTCGATCTGACATTTGGCGCAGACACTCAGGCACCACTGGTATTATACCAAGCTGCTTGTGACTGAATTGTTTACTTGGTCTGTATATATAGAAGCAATCACACTCTAATGATGTTTGCTTTATTAGAAATTGAAATGTCTTCAAGTATCTAACATTACCCCTTTTCAGATACAATATTGCTGAGCTTTTTTATTTTACCAGCATGAAAAAACATATATTGTGTTACATTTGTGAATTGAAAATGTCCCTGTTATTGTTGTAAAATTAAATTTATTCTAATTACTGAAACCTTAAGGTAAGGATTTTTCCCTCAAAAATTCTCAAACACATCTGTTAATACTGCTGTTTAATTAATTACAAACATCCAATCCATCCATCCAGTATATCCATGCTATTGCTCATCTTTTGTTGCCATTCTGTGCATACCCCCACATTTCATTAAACAGTCTCTACTGCATGCTACAACTGAATGTAGAAGACTCAAATGAGCATATGTTTAACTTGACCTTGAATATGAAAATAGGACTAAAAGGAGCATATGTTGACTTGACCTTGTCTATGAAAGGAGGACTAAGAGGAGCATGTGTCTGACTTGACCTTGAATGAGAAAATGGATCTAAAAAGAGCACATGTTTGACATGACCTTGAATAAAAAGTGGGGAGGGTAGAGTACATATGTTCTTTTTTGTGGTGGAAGTTACCAATCTATCTGTTTTGATATGGCCTACTATCGGCTGATTAATTGAAAAAAATCTTTATGAAAATGTGAAAAAGTTTTTCAGTGTAACATCAAAACTCATATGAAAGCTCTTCCCCTGGCTTAGACAGCGGAAGAGTTGGCAGTAGTGCTGGCTACATATGTGATGGGGAAATGCAGTGTGCTTGCAGATGATGGCACTATTACTCAATACCTATATTCTTATGGTTAGCAAAATATCTTTACCAGATAGTTTACCAGACATTTTCCAAATCACTGCAGCTCTACTTGTATTGCAGCCTGGACCGCAGTGACCTTTGTGGTGAAACACTTAAGATCCTTAAAAATGCTTAAATATTGCTTGTAATAGCCTTTATCTATTTCTTTATGCCTGTCAGACCCGGGCTGGACAAGTATCAACCGAGGGGTCCTGATCTGTGACGAATGCTGTTCAGTCCACCGCAGCTTGGGCCGCCATATCTCCATAGTCAAGCACCTGAGGCACAGCGGATGGCCTCCCACACTACTGCAGGTAAGGCTGAGTAATGAAGAGTGGGGAAAGTGAAAATGCCTTACTTGAGACCCGGAATACTACCACAGAAGATTGGGACGAGTGCAAAAGTCTGACTCATCAGTGAGGATGCAAATCCACTCCCACGGGTATTTTATCTGTGTTAACTACAAGAAGAAATAAGTTGGTGTTTTCTTTATTTATGTTCAGTTCTGGGCATATCCATCTGTTCGTGCATACTTCTTAGCTTTTTGGTTACAAAAGCAATACATGCACAACATTGAGATACCATATTGCAATTTTGCTGTTACATGACTTTACTCACTAGAATATTATTATAGCTATTCTGCTTTCTGGTGAACCACCCCTGAGTCACTGTTGGGTGTGTTTATGTTTCAGATGGTTCAAACCTTGGCCAGTAACGGGGCCAACTCCATATGGGAACACAGTCTCCTGGACCCTGCTCAGGTACAGAGCGGTCGTAGGAAACCCAACCCCCAGGACAAAGTCCAGTAAGTATACTCCCTAAAGGCTCTGTATACACAGAACAACAGTCATCTCCCAACAATCACCTTTGCAAAGGGAAATTATTGTGTCTTCTGCACAGGAATGTTATGTAACCTTTCTGTACATAATTGGTGTTTGCAGTGGTGAAGAGCAGTTGCACCCAGTTGTACCATAATGCCCTTTTAACAGCTCCCATAGTCATGGATTGCCTAATGAACATTACTCAGAGAACAGATAAATGTTCTCTGGAATGAGTTTTTGTATACCAAAAATGCACAGTAAAGGGTTTGTCGATGTCGTGCTCATGGCTGTGGGAGTGTCATGATATTAAGAATTAGTCCTGCAGAAAAAACATTTCACTTAATGTGATATAACACAAATGTGTGGAACCGTATTGTGCAAAATCCTATTTATGTATGGTACTGTATGCTGTGTCTTTGGAAAACAAACAAGAAACCAGTCTTAGCCCATCAGTCTGGACTCAATTTCAAGGTCTTTCTGAGAAACTTAAGTCTGTGTACCAGTTGCTCACCTCATGTTACTTTGAAATCTTTTTCACATGCCTCAACAATGAAAAAAGAAACAAAATTAAGAGCCACATTTAAAATCAGAAAACTGTTTCATGTCTCATTTATCAGGTTGTATGCTCACTATATCCCAGAATACATAGATGTGATTCTGCTCAGATTATACTGTTTAAAGCATCTGTAATTTCTTGGGGTGGTTCAATTACAAGTTGGTTGATTTTGTATATAAATTGATTTAGTGTTTGTGGCTTTCTTATTCTAAGATGTGTATTCATAAACCTTTAACTTGTTATAAGGATGTCTGTTCTAACATTTGCATTTGTTGAAGTAAAAAAAGCTACATTTCAAAAGTGTAAAAAAAGACGCAAACAGAGGCACACTGGCACTGAGCTGACTAGGAGTAAAAGACTCAGTTTATAAATCTTGCTGATGATATGACATTATTTTAAAACAAGAAACAGCTGGGAAAAAGAGTATTAATTTCCTCGTCAGCTTTATGTTCCATGTGATAATAGAATATGTTATTTTCTGTAGTGATTTATTTTTTGCTGTGGTGGCAACAAAACACTGTGCTGTTCCTGCTTTGCTGCACTTTAGCCAAAATGGGCAATTTTGGCACAACCTTTCCCAGGGCACTATGCAGATTAAAACGTAGTACCACCACATCGGTGTTATGCTACAGTTGCAGTTACAAATGCCAGAGATCTGCAATGCTTGTTAGAAATTGGTGAAGAAGACACCTGTCTCCTGTTCTCTTTTCAGTGTGTTGACATAAAAATAATAATACAGCAAAAAGAAAACGCATGACTTTTCCCACGATGGATTGAGAATTTACTTTTTGATCTTCTTCTTGTTAACTATCTTACCTTCTCCTATGGTGCAGCCCCACCAAGTCAGAGTTCATCAGAGCCAAATACCAGATGCTGGCCTTTGTGCACAAGCTGCCCTGCCGGGATGATGATGGCGTCACTACCAAGGACCTCAGTAAGGTAAGGACTCTGTGTCATTGGCCTTAATCTGGACATTGCCATATTGCTGAGCTGCTTGTGTAAGCACAAAGGATGTTTCATTTATAGAAGTCAGTGGGAGACTTCCCAAATAAGAACTTATACGAACACACACAAACACACACTCATGCGCACTTGTAAACCCCCCTGGCAGGAGGTGATGTGAATGACACAGCAGGATGTAATAATAATCTCTAATGCTGTGGAGCTCCACGGGGCTAATAAGCAGATTCTGCCTCTTTCTGTGTCTTCGTGATGTTTAATCTTTCCACCCCCGGCACTCTCTTCTTCCCTCTCTCCTCTTTACCTCTCCTTATTGTTTCTTTATTAGCAACTTCACTCAAGCGTACGAACGGGGAGTTTAGAGACGTGTCTTCGGCTCCTGTCCCTCGGCGCCCAGGCCAACTTCTTCCACCCGGTCAGGAAAAATCTACTTGCTGACTCACTCCATTTAGCAATTAGCCATGCTGCTCAGTTACTCTCTTTATGCCGGGCCTCTTGTCCTGACTCTGTTGGTGTGTTTACCTCTAGGAGAAAGGCACTACCCCGCTGCATGTGGCAGCCAAGGCAGGCCAGATCCTGCAGGCTGAGCTGCTTGTGGTGTATGGTGCAGACCCCGGAGCACCTGACATCAACGGACGCACACCTATGGACTACGCAAGGTACAGAACAGTGGAAACACTCTTCTGTAATAAAACAGATGGTTTTAAATCCAATACACTTTGAAAGAATGGTGAGAAGAATAAGTAGATGGTTAAAGAAATGCAATAAGAAGGTTAAATGATTGTGTTTATGTGTGTATTTCAGGCAGGCGGGCCATATAGAGCTAGCGGAGCGGCTGGTAGAGTGTCAGTACGAACTGACAGATAGACTAGCTTTCTACCTTTGTGGCCGGCGCCCAGGTAACCCAATGCACCAGTTTGTTTCAGGGCATGTGAGATGCACACAGAGCATCTTAGTAATATATGTGATAGCTTTTATCCAGTTATTATCTCTCCTCTCCTCTCCTCTCTCCTCTCCTCAGATCACAAGAATGGCCATTATATCATTCCTCAAATGGCAGACAGGTATGGACCATGTCATTATTCTTTTGTATCAACATTGTTATGCTAGTCTTACATTTGCATGTGTGGAGTGGTTTGAATGCATGAATGATCTTTATTATTGTATATTACTTTGCTGTTCTTCTGTGACTGCTTCTTTTCATTGTGTCTCCCTGGCATGGATGAATTGACACTGATGCAGTTTAGTGTTCTGACCAGAGGGTGGCACCACAATATGTGTTACCCCACCCAAAAAAGGGAGTTAAATAAAAGTATTTGACAACTGCAAAAAACCTGTTTGTTGTATATAGCTATCTAAGCTAACACAGGGACCTGCAATGAATTAGATACTTGAGGTGCCCTCTATTTATTATACCCAAAATGCATTTAGGATTTGAGAAGGGTAGAGGTGCACAGTCAGTTCATGACGAATCAATTTTAGTATCACTTGGCTCAGCCTTTTTCAAATGTTTTATGGTTTTTTTCAGATGAGTCAAAGAAATATCTTACACTGACAAATGTACATGTTGTGCATCTAAACAAAGTGAGCATATTTGTTACTTAAGTAACAAATAGACTTTGGGGTGCGTCTTACGTCTGAGCTGCTACCTAACTCCACTTGCATCTGTTCTGTTCTGGTGAATGGTTACTCTTAATAATAACAATTAAAGCTGTTTTGATGTGGCTTCTCTGCCCCTCTCTCTGTCTTTTTCTTCCTTTTTCTCACTCGTCTTCTGTTCTCTCCATTTCGCTGCGCTTGGTGGAGCCAGAGCTCGTCCTAAGTGCCCGACACAGAGGTATCTTTACTTTCCTTGACCCTTTTTTCCGAAAACTCTCTTAATTCCAATCCCCTCTGTCTGCTCCCCCATCTTTTGTAGGTTTTCCTGTCGTATACCACAGTAATCCCTTCTTTAGCCGTTTCAAGGTGGGAGGATTGTTAGGCCGTAATCTGTTATCATTTCAGAATGAAGCTGAACAGTTAGTTTGAAGGAAAAATGACTAGAAGTGTTGGAAGGCCTCCAGTTGTAAGTTATTTGTTTCTGTGCTAAGGAGAATCACATCAGTCATAATCATAGAGTTATATTATTCACCAGCATAAATTCTTATCAGCCACAAAAATCAAGTGTTTGCACTTGAATAAGTAGAGTGTACCCAAAACAAAACTTCAGATAATCTATCAAGTTTTGACATGTAGATATTTTACAACTGTATGTCAACACTTCTTTCTAACACATTCAGACAGAAGCCCTAGCGTCAAGTTTAAAAAACAAAAACTGGTCATCTACTTTCTAGTGATAACAAAATGGAACTTGATGAACATTTTCTTCCCCACTAAATGGCACCCTCTGCTTAATTAAGCACAAGGCAAAGTGTCTTCTCGTGGGGTTAACAACTACATCAAACTTTATTTTGGAGGTGAGAGCTACGCTGTGTCAGTGGGAAAGGGGGTTTCTGAGGATAGTCTTTTTTGAGATCGTCTTTTCAGTCTGTGAAAACAGGTGGTTTAGGGTGAATCAAAGGAATGAATGAATGCTTTAAGTCCTGTGTAGAACATAGGGTATTGTTGCAATTCATCTTTTGGTTGAAATAAGTGGTACAACAAACACATGGAAAAATGACATGAAAAGAAAATAAGTTGTTTCTGCTTAAATAAATAAAGACAGTGAAGAAAACAGTTTAGGTCAGACCCCAAATGGATCATCGGAATATTATATTCTCACTTGCCCCTTCCATACATTTGAGATTGAGCATACAACAGCATGTAGATAGAAAAGGTACACCTGACTCACCCCAATATGTACAACTTTAACTTTCTCGTGATATTTTGCTAAATTGCAGATACGCCCTGTCCCTGAAGGTGTACAGATAGTTGCTCTTAGGTTAAAATGGCTCCAAATAGCAGTAACTGTTACATCAAGCCCTTTCGATCTGACACCAAATGCATCCCACCCTTAATGTGCCCTCCCTCTTCCTGCCAGTCCTTCTAGCCAAACACCTACCTCCTGCTCCTCTTTCCATATCCATGTCTTCCTCCCTCCCTCTACCTCCATCTCTTTGTTCCACTGTATTTTTATGGTGCCTGTCTGAGTGTTGTCCTCTGTGTTTTTTAGTCTGGACCTCTCAGAATTGGCCAAGGCTGCCAAGAAAAAGCTCCAAGCGGTGAGTTGGGTTAAATTGTCATGGCTTAGTGTAAATCCACATTACATTTCTACTGACAATGGTCAGAATCCCTGTAGCCCAAGTTACAGTTTTTACAGAAAAGATGGAAACAGTTTTTTTTATGTCTTTCAAGTAAGTACTTGGTAAAGAAAATGGGCAAAAAAGTTTGGTCTAACAGCCAGATTTTCTTTTCTTTGCCAAAATAATGTTTTGCCACTCCAGGGCCATCTGTTCAGCCAGACAGAAAGCTAGTCAAAAATACTGAGAGCTTATGGTCAGTCCGAACATTTAAAGGACTCAAGTAGCAAACCATGTCGCTCAAGTTTTTGGACAAATGCCATGGTTGACAAAAATTTGACAGCATGCAAAGTAATATGTTCAAATTTGCTTCTCTGATGACTCTACATCAGGTTGTTAAATGCCTGTTTGTTGGACTGATGTGTAGGCATATATGATATACCTGACCACTTGTTTATGTCTATAACAGCTCAACAATCGTCTGTTTGAGGAGCTAGCGATGGACGTCTATGATGAGGTAGATCGCAGAGAAAACGATGCAGGTGAGCCTCATATCCTCCCTCCACATTCCCATCTTTGACCCTCTGTGGAACAGACATATCTGTCTTGTGTTCTGACTTTTTCCTTATATGGAAACAACATGTTGAAAACTATAGAAAAACACCCCCATTTAATTGTCCTTAACTTCAAGATAAAAATAAGGTAGAGGAAATTGATTTTTTCAGAGAGCTGAGAGTGAATTTGAAGGACAGAGTGAGGAAAAAAGGAAAATGACTGTTGTAGAGGAAGGCTGAGTGAGTGAGTGTGTGAGTGAGGGAGGAGGAGAGACAGAGTGAGGAAGTGCCTCAGAAATTCTTGAGTCTTTCTCCTCCTCCTCCTCCTTCTCCTCTGCTCTTTCTTGCTCCGTCTCCTTTTCCTTTTTTCGTTTCTTCTCTCCATTTCCTTCAGTAGCAGTAGCAGTCAAATTGTGCTTTCTGACAGAAGCACCGCAGGTAAGTGGCAGGATACAGAGACACACACACACACAGACACACACACACACACACACACACACACACACACACACACACACACACACACACACACA
>JAOWBC010001387.1:5222689-5238941 GCA_028566105.1 Hypoplectrus providencianus | reverse complement strand
ATCTATCTATCTATCTATCTATCTATCTATCTATCTATCTATCTATCTATCTATCTGTAAACATTTACTCACTTCACAATTTAATGGAATGAACTTGGTAAGTGGTAGCTACAGGTAAAAAGGACTTAAGTTATTTAACTCCTGCTTTAAGCCCTGGGCCAGGGCTGTCCTTTTCATAAACATCTTTGATATTTTATTTTGAAAGATAGTAACAGGAAGTCGTATAGTTTCCAATGCTGTGCTTTTGCTCCAAGGTCCGCTGAGCTGCAGCAGAACAGACGAGAAACCATGGAGCGCAACAAGACGCGTTGGGGAGAGTCACCAAGCGGACGGGAAAAGTGCCAGTTTGTGCTCTGTTTGTAAGTCACTTTCAGCGACAGTCTGCAGATTTTTGTTCACCAGCAGGTGGACACTGAGTTTCCCCCGAGTGTGCGTAAATTGACTGGATAAGTCTCGGAAAGAAATAGTCTTGGAGTGATCAGCAGCTACCAAAGAACGAGAGGAAAGGAGGGATAAAAAGCGCCCGAAGGAGAGGCGAGTGCCCGTTGGATAGAAGATTTGAACAGTTCGCGTTGCTTTGGGAGGGAATGTCGCTTGTGTGCGCTGCGTAAAACCCCGGACTGCTTTCATGTCTCAAGCCATTACGGAGAACAGTTACTTATCTTCAAGGGAACTGTGAGCGGAGCTGAGATTTCACGGAGAAGGAGGCGCCGGGCTCAAACTAAGAAGCAGCCACTGAACAGTTACGAACCATGGTGAAGTTTCATAACTCGGACCTATGGATAGCCTGGATGGTCCTTTTCTGCATGGAGGGTAAGTTGTATGAGACTTGGAAACTTGTGTAGTTATTGTCAACTACTAGTTCAATGCACCTTGTACGCAAAAGATCCTGTCTTTATCATACATAATTATAATATGTATACGAGGGAAAATAACCCAAAAGGCTTACATGTTTTCTATCACGTGTAACATATTATAATACATCTGCACCAGTCCTGCAAAAACAGATGTATTTGGAATTAAATTGTGCCACGGGCTCAACCTCTCCTCTCCAAGAGCGCGTGCCACATCCATTTGATCCCCCCCCCCTCCTCCTTAATACTGAATGTTTGGATCAGGCTGACAAATCCCCAGCATTTCCACAAAAACTAAAGCACCGATTTAGGATGACTTTACTCTAGTAGTCGCCATGTCATCTCTCCCAAAAAGCACTTTTGATTGTGCACATCTTATCGGTAATGCGCCCTGTCGTGCCTGGTATCGCTTTTTGCGCGTCTCACACAACATACGGTCTGATATTACTGCTAAAAACAAAACCAAAAAACACTGATACACATTGAAACGTGACACGGCGGTGGGAGAGTCTGTGTTTTGAAATAGAAACTGAGCAGACGGTGGAGGGTTGTGCTGGTAGGTTACCCGCCTGATTAACAAGAAGCAAGCTGGGCAGCTCAGCAGAGGAAAAAGCCCAAGGGAAAATCACTATATACTACAATAAATGACCTATAGGGAATTGTATGTGTAAGTTTATGTGTGGCACTCAGTAACTTTGTTCACCTTTTAGTCCAGTTGTATTCGGCCTATTTGTAATCCAGCTTGAACAAGTTTGTGAAATGTTGGCTCTTTGTTTTGTTGTTTTAACTTTTAACATAATAGTTTAATATTGTTTGGATAGTCTTTTCATTTCTTTATGAGCTCCTTTTTTATATCAAGGAAGCAATAAGAAAATTACAAGAACAGAATACCATTTAAGAAAAGATTAATGACACAGTTAATGAGCATCATTTATAAATGTTTCTATGCAAATATGATGCAGAGTAATGAGTAAAGATATTTAACATGCTCTATGAGGCTGTTAGATAGCTTTAACTAAAAAAAAAGCGCAAATGAGGTCATTAAACAATCTTTCACATGGTGTAAACACTTCTTTTAGAAAAAAGAAGTAGAGGAGAAAAATGCAATAAATGTATATAACTGAATGCTGTAAAATGCTAAACAAGTCCCCTTAGAGCCTCATGTCAGGAAACAATAAGCTTTCCTACTGAACCATGGCAAGCAAACGCAACACACACACAGACACACACGCTGGACTGACATGTCAGTTTGGGCAGAACAATTGTGTGAGATTGAATCTCGTCCTGATTGCCCAGGTGTTTCACTCTGCTGCTCTCTTGTTGTATTGTCGAGCTCTGGAGTGAGTGGATGTGTGGCGTCTTGTCAGCTTTACTCAGGGTTACACATACAGACACGTTCACCAGCATGCACACACGGACACAAGCTTATTTCATTCAGACAGTCTGACCCTTTGTCTGACAAAAGGGTTTGAAATAAACGTACGCTGATTGTGGCCACTCTTTACTTTCTTCCCCAAAGAATTCACATGTCACATCTAATTAAAAAAAAAAAAACGGCCTCGGCCATTGCAATGATTGAAGGTTCGAGTCTACAAATGCCTTTATAGAAAGGACAGACTGCTCATTGGCAGCTCTATTAAGAAGCCAGCAGAAACGATTCATTTTCTGGACAGGTTTTCTTTCCGTCTTTTGTGTCTTGATGGGGAGCTGCCAGAGTTTCTATAAATACATTGTGATGCAGCAAAGTCACCATTGATTGTGGCTGCTTGTTTTGGCTGTGCGTACTGACCTCCATGTTTTGCATGTCAGACATCATCCCTGGATTGATTTGATCTGTTCATTATGTTAACGGACACCGGATTGTTTTGGGTTATTACACAATGACGGCTGAATAGTTTACCATTATTTCACGTGCTCATGTTTAACAAACTTTCGGATATCTTAAAAATTGAAGTTTTTTCAGTGTACCCAGTCGTTTTTAGCTGTGGATTCACACAGTTAAAAAGAAGTGAGAAAAGCAAAGTTTTGAAAAGCAAAAAAATGCAAGCAACTATGACAGGAGGAAGAAAAAAATCATAAGCAACTTGGACAGGCATCAGCCAAATCCAAGTTTGTACTTTTAGCATTAGAGGACATTCATGTCCTTTTTCAGCCACCAGCATTCCCCAGTCACACATAAATATTGTATATTTTTCTGTCAATTAGAAAAAAAGCATCTTCCAGCTCACGGCATGAAGAGAAGTTCAGATCTGCAGTACATAAAGCATCAGAAAAAAGTTTGTAAAAGTCAGAATAAACATAATAAACAGTAGAGGCTCTATGGCAATCAAGTGATTGGTTCAGCTGTTGTCACAACAGACCCCATAGCAATGCCGACATAGAGCCGCTCTGTCCACGATGCCCTGATTTAACTATTCACCCAGAACAGCCCTCAGGGGTGTTGCAGGGACCGATGTGGTGGTCCAATCAATTCAGTAAATTAAATTCAAGTGGAGGTGGTGGCTCTGAACTTCTGAACAAGTGCTGTTTGTTTTGGTTGTCTGCATAATAGATCTTATAGAGCATTTTAAATTTGCATACGCTGAAATGTTTGGATTACAGCCTCCAGGCTTCCGTCCCACTGTCCTGTATGTTTGAAATGAATAGTCCAGTGAGGATGAGGGCCTGTGGAGCATAAGTAAAAAAGACAACTTGTCGTGTTTTTTAAGCTCATTGTCATTCAGGGCATTCACGGCTGCATCAAAGCTGAACTTAGACCACTTTCTCTGTGAGCTTGTTAACCTTTGAGGGTCAGCTGAAAGCCCTGGTATGAAATGAAACAGCGAGCCTGGTGTGTTTGTTGTTAACATGTCTTCTTGGCACCTCAGTCTCCTCTTTTTATTCAATACATTCATCATACATTATGATTCATGCCAGCTGTGATGCTTTCACAGTCGCAGTGAGGGGTTTTTGGTGATTTGCAGACCATAAGATATCCAGCTGTCCAGGTAAAGACGGAGATAAATAAGGTGGAAAAGTTGTTTAAAGCCTACATTGAAAATTAAATTGCAATGCAAAGCAGACAAAGGATGCAAGACACAGACTTTAGAGATGTTTCTCATCTTTTGTTGTTGTCTTGTGGCTCGTTGTAGTCTTTCACTTGTAATATTTCTAATAATATATTGTACTTTCACTGTAATATTTTTCTTATTGTTTTATGTCATTTTTTGCATCCTTTTTTGTGTCTTTTGTGGCCCCTTTGTGTCTCTTAGAATCTTTTTTGGTCTGTTTGTAGTATTTTTATGTAGTTCTTTTTGGGTGCAGTTGTTTTCCTCGGATATTTGTTGGTGGAGACTTCATGAAATTACATTTTGTAGGTAACCATTCACCAAAACCATATTTACTGGTGTTTTGCTACTGTGCCTTTAAAGCATACTCTCAGTTTTTGTAATCTAATGAAGTTGCAGGGTTTTTTTAATAATTTGTTTTTTCTATCTAAAGCACCCAGAATCCCACTCAGTGCACGACTTTAACTCAAAAGTCCCGTTAATGCCAAATGCATATGATAAAAAATCCTGTCTGTGTCAGTTTTATCTGTTAAGTAGCGTTTCCCCCCTCCTCTCTCCGCCTGCTGCTAAAAAGGAGCAGCTGGAACAAGAGTGTTGGACAGATGGAACTTTCCACCTCGATTATTTTTCTCACTAAAAATAGCTTCTCAAAAAATTAAAAGACCTCTGGGACCGCTTGCAAAGTGCATGTGCGTGCGTGCTTGCGCGTGTGTATGTTTGAGCGACAGAGGCGCGGAGAACTTCAGACGACGGGGTCCTCAGATGATGGCGGCAGCCGCCATCCTGGGAGTGTGAATGAATAAATGATGGGCAGATATTTGGAGGAAGAGTGCGCAGCATTCGCCCAGTCCCCTGGTCTCTTAAGCACACATTAAACTAGGCCCCAAAGAGTCCACAGGCTGCTCTGCTGCACGGCAGTTGGCCAAGCATCTGGGGCAAACATCTGATGTGGTCAGCTCACAGAGGTTTGGGGCTTTGAGGTTTCTGGGGTTTGTTGTACCTTTAATCAGAGTGGTAAATGAGGGAATCATGAGTGAATCATGAGCGTGTAGGGAGCAGGGTAATGCTGTTGATGCTGACATGTGACCACTTGTGTTTTAACTGCATTTGGGTTAGATGATTAAAAAGGGTTTTGGGGAAGTAGGGTGTCTCTTATCAAAACAGGAGCGGATCTGGAGGCAGCAGTACGCTTGTCAAACTTGTTTTAGATTCAGGTTTGTCACTTATAACACTTTAAGTGGTAAACACTTTGCTTTCCAGTGGAAGTTCATCCATTTTACATGAGCAACTTTTGTCACTGCAGCATCATCCTGTGTGCAGGAATTGGGCAAATAGAGCATTTCATCTTTTATTTGATAACATGTAAACATTTTATCTGTGAATGAAGTTGCAACCTGTGTAGCAGTATTGCTGTTTAATCCCAGTACGTATGAGCCACAAGATAAATTAAGAATAGACTAACCCTTGCTGACATTACTGGCTTTAAGAGGCTGTCGTTAGGCTCCTTTCTTTTTTTTTTTTTTTAAGATTTACTATCATACGACATTAATTATGTCTGGAAATATCGGTACCAAAATATTACCGATTGAATAACAGATACAGCCCTTTGCACAGGGATCCCTTGACCTTTGACCCTTAAATATCTGAAGGAAAATGGCTTCCATAGGGGTACGCATGTTTTTCTCATGCAATACATGTGTTTTTTTAATGTTTGAATATTTCTGCATGCTGTGGTCCCTAAACAGTCTTTTGGATTCACTGGGCTCCATTGTATTCATGTGTATAGATGTTAGTCCCCATAGTAGTCAATTCATTGTAGTGAGGCCTTTCTTTATACCCCACTGTATTAAATGACCCGCTGTGACCTCTAGGATAATCACAGCGTCATGAAACTTTACAACCACAAACTAGAGACCTAGAGCATTTAGAGGATTTATGGCTTTAATAGGAAACAGTAAGTACTTTTCCAAGCAGTTTCCAGAACAGCAGTGCTTGCCATACAATCACAGATTCATGCAATTCTTGCAGATATATTGAAAATCCCAAAACCTTTTGGAACCAAATCACTGTGCGGGACTTTTCCTTTTTAATCCTCAAGTGTATTTATCTATTTAAAAAAAAGTTTAGTATTGACTGAACAAAAAAAAATAAAAATACTGAAAGACCATATTAAACATAATTGAACATGAAGACGGCCTTCTTATACTCCCATTATAATGTTCCAAACCGTAAACATTTATTCAAATATGTGCCTAATCGTAACACAATGTCTACAGACTTGTGACCACAAAAACTTGACACACAGTGAAAAATGTTTCCGAATTAATCTTCAGGTCCGCATCTACTGTTGACCTACTGTTCCCCTCTAACCCCCTATAAAAATGTGTGGGTAATGCACTATGGTAAATGCTGAATTAATAAAGTATCTGCAAAAAGGCAACAATGTCACTTCATAACTCGTAAAGCGTAGAAAATTAATCACTGCAGCACTTTGTATGTTTGGTGCAGAGGCGGAGGTTTAATTCAAGAAGCAAAACAAACAAACAAAAATCTATGTCAAGACCACAAAACATGAGTGAACCTACATGCTTTAAGTGTCTAACACAGTTTTGGTCTGTAACATGCTGTGACAGATCGTACCATTCGGATGGGACCATCTTTTGACTTGAGTTTCCTCTTGCCTGTGTGTGTGAGTGAAGAGCCCTGGGCTTATACATATTTAAAGCGGATGTCTTCCTCCTGTCGTGGCACCCTGAAGTACCTCTCCTTGAAATGAACAGTTTTGCTTCGCTGGCTCTTGAGGTTTGACAGGACCTTTGCTGACAGGACGTCTCCATCTCACCATTTACTTGGGAGAAATTTGGTACATGCAGATATAACATTATGGTGGCCACATAATGGAGTGTTCACAAGTGTCATATGGTCATAAAGAAAGCTTTTACAAAATTTGAAACCCTTTGTAACTATCAAAAAGTTTTAGTTTGCTGCATACTTAGATGACAAATTCATGTTCACAGTTCAGAGAGTGTGGTGGCTTCCCGTCAGGGATTGTTCGGCTAAGAATGAACAAAGAGAGTGAAAAAAATTCTCTTTTATCCCATGAATCCGGAGAAAGTCATGAGTGTGAGTCAGCACCCTAAACTACAGTCACAATTTGGGGTTTTCCCCAGACTGTGCTCTAACAGAATAATTATTGTTTCTTTTGCAGACTCTTGTGCAACAAGAGTCTACAAAAAAGATGTGTTTAAACCTGTTTTCAAACTAAAATCTGAATCTAAATTCACGAAATGTACAAAGTTCATATTTATCAAAAAAAAAAAAAGAAAAGAATTTGCAATCATCCAAAAGAAACATGTACGTAAATGTGTGGTTTGTTTTAGTTATTTTATTTAGTTATTTAATCTTCACATACATAATGACAAGAGTGCTGTTCTTTTTATCAATTTGAATCACAACTTTTGAATTAAATGTGTCACTGGCATACAAGTTCAGAAAATATTTTTGCCAAAACATCAAAGCACAAGTGGCTCAAATATACAAAATATTATAATATATCTTAAGGGGCCCTGCTCAATTTCATGGTTGCACACAAAAAGCTGGGAACTGTAATTCCCCAGCTTTTCGTGATCAATAAAGTACATAGTAACAATGTCAGTACTATGTCAATAAAGTACATAGTACAAGTATCTATCAGCAATCCATGTAAGTAGATTGTATTTTACAAAAGCCTTGCTGTACCACCGTTTTCACGTGTGCGTGATATATTGTAGCTCTCAATCAGTGTCTGCTATAGGGTTGTTAAGTCGATCTCCAGTATTACCAAGAATAGTTGCTGTGTTTATCATTGTAAGCCTTTATGAGCTCGGATCAATGGTGAAGGAAATGCTCCTGTGCACACATTATTCCCACAAGTGTGTGCTAATGGGCAGTGTGTGTGTGTGTGTGTGTGTGTGTGTGTGTGTGTGTGTGTGTGTGTGTGTGTGTGTGTCTGGGACTGCTGCATATTCCCCAGGCAAATAAATCACAGTGGATCCCAAAGGATCAAGGTTTCCCTCAGACTGTAATGACCTCATCAGTTTGATCAACCAATCACAAATCTTCAGGTTCCAAACAGTCGGTTTGTCTTTTGGGTTCATTAAGTAGATGCATGTCCTCCAGGGAGCTCAGTGTGAAGATGAAAGGGAACTTTGGTCTTTCCAGGGGTTCTTTTTTATGCAGACAGGGCAGAGAGTCTTTTGATTTGAGCAGTCAAGAAAAAAGTCTTAATCAGCAATGGCTAAATGGTTATGATTACGTGTTACCCTACATAAATAATTCACACCCTCAAATTATGTAATTTGTTCCCTAATTGCTAATCCGTTCCCTGAAATTATGGAATCATGTTTAACATGTTTTTACGCTGTATCTTTTGGAGCCCATAAGTCTGTACAGGGATTTTGATTTTTTATTAAAATGCAATTTATTTATTCAATTAAATAATTACGTAAATATATATTCTTTACAGTGAAAACAACACCATTAGAAACATAAGTACTGTCAAAATTAGCACAGTATTCTGTTTAAAAAAATTACTAGGCTTAAATTTAAATGTACTTAACACTGTTACAATTTTAACAGCTACATACATGTCCACAGAGAATTAAGAAATAATGTATAAAGAAAGAAATGAATGGAAAACAGTGCACTGAACAACAGCATGTAGCAGCAGATTAATCTCCTTTTTCCTGAGAGAGTGTAAACTTCCAAAATTAGCAATTTGAACACACAGTGCTAGTTTAGTGGTCTTCCCCAGTGTTGGCTCAGTGAAATACTATAGCAAATAGATGATGGTCCTTTGAGTGCAGCATTAAGGACATGCTAATTATCTCAAATTGTCATTAATTGGTTGATTGGGCTACTATTACCATATAAGTACCATGCCATATAAGAAAAACTGTGGTAAATGATATGAATCAGAAAACGGATTAAGTTATTAAAATGCCAGTAGAGCAGATCAAGGTATGAGATGAACCTAATTTGATGACAATTTGAAGATCTAGGGTACGAAGTGCTAAATTGAATGAATGAAATAAGAACTACATACTGAATGAACACATTATTGTGTTAATAAGAGCAAAAAAATCCTTATATTAATATGATTTACACCTCGCTGAGCAGGGGAGCTAAATTTGACATGGATGTAATGAGAAAATGTGACGAGGATGATCTCATCATTTCATTCTAAAACAATGGTTGTTACTTTTCTTATTAAAACAGAATTCACAACCCTGGAAAACAAATGAGGAACTATCAAACTGCTTGTCAGAAGAGGCAAACAGTCTGTAACAACAGACAGATGCATTTACCGCAGGCCTGGAGGAAGGATGCAGATTCAACAGTGGGTGGTTTTAGGTCAGAGTTTCCTGACACAAGCAAGGACTATATATAGGTATTTTCAACTGTATTCCCCAGAGAACTGTGGCCTTGCATCCCTAATTTGAAATTGATTGTTAATTGATCCACACAACGACTAAATGACCTTACAGCACTTGATGAACCCAGCGGCTGATCTGGCTGGTGTCACACTGTGAGATAATGCAGATCCTGTGAGCTGCTCTGAGTTCATGGAGGTCCATTGAGTTGTCTTGAGCAGATAATTGCGCAGGTTCTAATAATACAACATGGATCATTTCATACTCTAGGGGAATGGAAATTTGTAAATTGCTTGGTTACACCTGATAGGTTGTGTTTACCTTATTGCGATGGCTGCCGGAGGGTCAGAGGTCACAGATACGACAGAAATGTTTAGAAAAAAGGGAGAACTTGTCAACATTTAAGCATTTTGATTGCTGAAATTTCTTCAGTCATGTTTTTGGACCGTATGACAGCAGTATGTTTCTTTAGTGGAATCCTTTATCTTTGTGATCAGGTTAAGCAGATGAGCTGAACTTGAAACCCTTTGCCTGTTGTTCTGACATACACATCTGCTAATGGAGTGAAACATGCAGAATACACCAAAGAGAAGAGAATCGAGAGGAACAAAGTGAAAAAGGGGACAGATTCTCCTGCATTAAATATGCCCAGGGCTTTTCATGGCCATAGGTAATTCATAAACTGGCTGTTGGGGTAAAACACTGCTGTTTTATTTGTGCCTTTGCTCTTTTAATCTAGCTCAATGCCTCTACTTCAAAATCTTTTAACAAGAAACACATTTCCAAAGGCAACAGCAAAAAGAAAAATTAGATGTATACTTTGGTTGCATAAGGTCTGTTATTTTGGCTAATTCAGTCATCAGGACAACTGCAAAGATCTGGGAACATGACAACAGAGATGGAGAGCATTTATTATGTAAAAAAACAGCACCATGCTGTTTTTCACAGCGAAATCTGAAATAAGCCTGAGAAAAAATGTTCAGTGGAGGTGTTAGGTGCTGTCTTCACTAATGAGGTCCAACAAGTGCATTTGGTCAATTCTTCTTAGTCAATTACTCGACTAATTGCTCATGAGGGAGTTAGTAGATTAAGATCTCTTTAGTCAGTTAGTTCTTTTTCATGGGGAATGACTTATTTCATGTCAAGTTGAAGTCTTATAAGTGGTAGTCAACTCAGAATACCTTCTGTGAAGGGCAGTCCGACAGTATGATCTTTGTATCTTGTATCAGCTCCGGGTGGTGACTGATTCGGCTGTCGGTTTTTATTTGTAAAACTGATTATCTAATTGCAGACATAATTAAACTGTTTAAGATTGTGTCATGTTACAGTTAGATATGCAATAAATCTTCAGTCCCCCTAATCCAGAATCCAGGCCTACTAACAGACTGGTATTCTCTGAGGATGGAGCTGTATTAGACTCTCTGGAGACCTGTCCACTGCAACAGCCTCTTAAAAGTAGAATCTCACTTTGGGTTTAATTTAACTTTGTGATGTAAGCTGCTGACTGCTCTACAGATAACAATGTAGCTACAACTACTCCATCCTCTTTGAGAGCAGACTGGATGCTACAGTGACTCACTACTGCCTATTGAGGTGCAAGTGGTATTATCTCACGAGACAGGCCTGGCTAGCTGGTTAGCATGCTGATTTTTTTTTTTTTTTTTTTTTTACTGGAGCAATAAATGGAGCAGCCATATAAGGTACTTTAAGAATCAATATCGGAGGACCTTCTCTATCTTTTAGGTGTAAGGGTGTATTGACTGAAATTTTATTTTCAAAGTCAAAGTCAAAGTTCCAGTAAGGCCACCTGTAGTGTGTCTACAGCTATCCTCACAATTAAAGTCGTGTCAATACCGCACTTGTATAAACCGCTACAGTGTAACTATCTGGTTAGCGAGGACACGGAAATGAGATGTCCCTGCAGGAATGGAAGGAGAGCTCTCGGTGTGACACACTTTGGCTCTCAGTAAATGTGTGTTAACTGCCTGAGTTGCTCCCTGTAGGAAGGGCTGTGCGTCAGCTCTCTGTAGTTTCATTATTAGCCCCTCTTTTGTAGCGCCCCAGAGCCAGGCTCTCTCACCAGTGTTGTTCTTCTGCTGTCTCTCTGAGGTGTCATTCTTTCATAATGCAGGTCCAACTTTATCCTGACCTATATCCCTCTTGCACCCCTTGGATTTGTGTTTTGCTTCTCTTTACATCACTCTGTTATCCAATTTCATTCTCTTTCACCGTATCTGTTTCACTCTCCAGATCCCTCTGTGCTTTTCTTTCACACACACTGGGTTTTTTTTTTCTCTCTGCCTCTTTTTCTCCGTCCTCCTACACACTCTGTCGACACACAAATGACTTTCCAGGGATGAGGGTGAGACTGAAAAGTGGTCTCCGCTTGTTCTGTCCTTGCAGACAACGAAAGAGCATGTCAAAGCTGATGCATGTGAACAGCGAGGGAGAGTGGCACGTTAAGGCACACAGTGAGCAAGAGAATAGGCCAGATAAAGAGGGAGAGGGAGGGGAGCGCGAGAGATCCCATCTGTGCATTGTTACAGCAGACTTCACCTTAACATTGTCGCTGTTGTATCAGACAGAACAAGGAGAGGGCACAGGTGGGACTCTGACAAACGGGGGGACACAGTTGTTTAGTTTAGGCATTCACATTCAATTGCACTCGCAGATGAATTCTATAGACATATATTTGCAATACATGCCATCACAGACATATACAAAAATCCCACATAATATTTGCTCATATGTTTGGACATAGTCATGCTCACAGGCGCCTAAAAAACCTTTAAAGCTATATTTCAAACGGTAACTCACAGAATGTATATTTATACCCTTATACTCATAAATTATACTTATATTTCAGATATTGGTTCACACAGGGGGCAAGTTCTGCCCTACATAGCTCATTATCCCTCTGTAGCCCATGAAGCGTGCTGACTAATGGTAGAAGCACAAATATCGATGAAATTTGCAATTCTGAAAAGCCTGGTGTGGTATGAAGCCGCGCATAGGATGGAGGAAAATCAGGTCGCAGCTAAGAGTGTGGTGCCCCGTGGAATCCACGGTCAACATTTGTCCACCACTCTACAGGACTGGGATCAGGTTTGAACCAGCCTTTAAATATTCCTCCAGTTTCCTCCTTGCTGTGACAGTCACTTCTTCTTTGGATGCTTCTTTATTGTCATCCATGAACAGGAGGAACTCCATTTCCTGCTCCCTAATTAAAAAAACAAAAACAAAGCATTCACAGACAGATTTCGGACAGTGATAACCATGGCAACAGTTAACGCTTCACAGCACTCGAGAACTTTAACTTTAATGGCTGAGTGAAAAAAAAGAAGACAAGCACTGTTTTCGAGTAGCGGCCACGTAGGCGGTGTTAGTCTCACAACAATATACGGGGCATGGATATCAGGGGGCACCATATGCTGCTGTGCCCCTTCAACCCTTAATCCATGCCTCCACTGCCTTATCTGGTTGCTCTCCCTGACAGCCTGGAGACTGGTGGTGGGGGCAGGGAAACACTGTCCAGTACGCTGCACACTGCTTTGTATTCGTAATGTGCTCAATTTGCAAATCCACTCGGCCCTAGACAGTTTTGCCAGAATATGAAAGGCCAAATTCACCAGTACACACACTCACGTACACACTCACACACATTTAGGCATGGGCCCACATAATGACATACACACACTCACAAAGAACCTTCACCCCACCCTCCCACACGCATTCATATCATGAGGATATTGCACAGACTTAACTGATAATGCCAGATCGTAGTACTGTCACTGACCCCACTGACACACTATGTGTGTGTGTGTTAGTGTGTTTGTGCCCTATTTGTCCACTATCCTACAAAAAGCCTTTTAAGTTGATCCCAGCTATTGCAGGAGCTTTAAATAAAAAAAAGCACAATAAAGGAATATTCGTCCCTGCACGTTTGTCCCACATTGGCTGAAGTCAGGAAACAAACCACTGTCACAGGATTTGTTACATACAAATTATTATATTAATAGTAATAGTAATAGTAATTTTGGTGTTCTGGGACATGGATAAGTTATTTTAAAGTAATTTCTACTGAGCGTAACCATAAACAGCTTTCAAAAGTCAGGAAAAAAGAATGTATGGCTGTAGTTAAAAACAACATGCTTCAAATTCAGAATTCAGAGTACAGTTCAGAAAAAGGTTGATCAGATTGAACACCCAAACAGGTAGATTTAGCAAATCTTTACATTCTGTTTTATTCACATGTACCATCATGTCAGGGTTGTAAAGGGGATGCTCAGGGTGTTATGTTGGGTTCATCAAATAAACATTTAACAACAAGCTCTTTTAATATTTTGAATCTGCTGTTATTGTATAATCACCAGAGTAAACCGTCCTTGTTGCTTTAGTATGACTGAGACTTGCATACTTGCATACTTGCCTCCACTGATGAGCTGCAGCTGCTGATCCATATCCAGCTTGTCCACTAAGAGGTGATTCGTGAATATGGAACAATGTGTAAACTATTGAGCCAAGTCCCGAATCATCGGCTAAGATGGGCTTTGCCACAGATTATGTCTGTTATTTGGTCTGTGACCCTGTCTTATAGATTATAGATAGCTTTGGCTTTATTTGATCAGTTCAGTGACACAAGAGCGAGAGCTCGCGTGCAAACATACATATGCGCAAAGGTTGGACATAGACACGGTTAAGCTAAGCTGTGTGACCTGCTGTGTAAATCTAACGACTTGTCTTTCTTTTCTATATTTTCACACATTGTTGTTCACCCTGATTTGGAGATGTGTGCCAAGAAGGTGATGAGTGATGTGTCTATAAACTGTGCAGCTACCCATAGCAGCTTTACCATTAGGAATGTCCTAAAGGACTTAGCACCAACTGACAGGTAAAACCGCTGCATTAATTTGTGTCTGAGCAAGCAGAGAGACAAACACACTTAAAGCTGATGTGTAATACCAGCACACAGGAAGTTAGTGCCACAGATTTGATTCTGAAGAGCTGATCCCTATGTAATACTTAAATTAAGGAAAAGTAAGAGAGTGTGTCTTTCCCAAGATAAACAGTGGAATGGATTTGAAGATTTAAACAGGTTTATCTTCCCAAGGGGACGGCAGCTCTAAAGATATGTAGCTTGGAAGGAAATGCTCTGCTGCCTGCTAATTTCCTCTTGATTGTCAGTGACAGTCTGCCAACCAGCACCCTGTGATCGGGAGGCGTGACAGGGTACATAAGGGATGGTGAGATCAGATAAATATGACTGTGTGAGCTTGTTTGCTATTTATATGCAAGCAGGAGCTGCAGTATTTGAAATCAGATTTAACTGGGAGCTGGTGAAGGGAGTCAGTGTGTGCAGTGCGACCAAATCTTTTGATTTGATTTGTTATTCTTGAAGCTCCATTTTGTATCAGTTGAATGTTTTTTTAATACAGGGGATTGGTAGCCTCAAAAACATGGCATGGTAAATCATTTAGAGCACAATGGACTTCTTTTTTTGTATGGTTTACATTGCTTGGGAATAATGTTGTCTTAAATTAAATATCAGTATTTTGAGAAGTGACTTTTCTGTCCAATTCACAATGAAAGAGATGATATAGAATAGTTTTTGGGCTTAATGAGTTAGGATATCATTAAGGAATATTTAAAATTGTTTCCTAAAGTAAAGTGAAGTGTGAGTGTGTGTCAGACTCTGAAGGGGATTGAAGGTGAGGGTGATGGCATGCTTTTGTCCTGATGCTCCATAAACTACAATCTCCCGTGGTTATTTGTTTATTGTCAACATATGCACACATGCACACACACACACACGTCCATACATACATGAACATTTGTGAAGATGTACACATCCACACAATGTCAAACAATCCAATTAGCGACATCTTGTCAATTTGGGTAATTACCCAGAGACTATTAAGTCGTTTTCTCTGTGTGCACTATCACAAGTGTAATTATAGCAAAGCAACAATGATGTGCAATTACAGCTCACCCTCATTGCTCCATCGTGATGTGATGTCGGTAAAGATTGAAGAAGGGTGCTGAGATGGTAGGACTGCTATGATATTGATACACAGCGAAACCACAGGGTGGGGAAAAGGGCGAGCTCAGTCAGTGAGAGGAGGACACAGAGTATTCTCACGGGGACGTGCGAGCCGCAGTCTGAGGCTTCATAAACATTTCTCTTAATCAATAACAGAATATCAAGTGATCCATCTTCTCTGGCCTGTAAACGCTTGACATTTTCCCGTAATTAAAGCTGTGAGATGAAACGCTGGGTTTTAACAATGACATAAGATGATCAGTGACTCTATTGTACTCGGCGGGAGGGGGCTTTATCAACATGGGACATTGTCCTACTCCAGAACAATTTTTCCATATTTAGAGGAGGATTTTCCCATTGGTATTTGGGACTCTGATAGCCTGACTTGAATGTGTGGATCTTCCTCTATTCTTTATTGTGCATTGTAATTAAGGAGAATAGGGCGACGTAATGCCTTCAGAGAGGGTGGGTGTGAGATGGAGAGAGATGTAGCTTGCCTTTATTACCGTACCACAGTGTGATGAGAGATGTGTGTTGTATATTAGAGCACAATGAAAAAAAAATGACTTTGTTAAAGTGAGGATAGTCGAGAATAGGAGTGCCCATTGAGACAGGCATCAGTGTGGCTGCACAGCCACATGAGACGCTATTCACCATTGTTATAATAAAACACTGTTTAGATAAAAGCTCATGAATACAGGTTACACAGAAGAGCTGAAGCAGCCACTCTGTAACAGATTACACCGTCGCCATGCACAGCAGGGAGAAAAAATGACTGATTTTAATTAATCCTTGTTTGAATTAGGGTGAAAAATTAATACCATGAATTGGCCGTGCAGATGAGATGAGGCATACATGATACAGTGTTTCATAGCTGGTTATCAAAGCATCACAGACACA
>JAOWBC010001387.1:5210331-5220549 GCA_028566105.1 Hypoplectrus providencianus | reverse complement strand
TTCATCATGTTTTTCTGTACCTAGGTTTGAACTCTTTTCTAAATGCCTTGCTGAGATGTTTTTAGTGCCCCTTTTTACAGCACCCAATTGTACGTGTATGAATAATGACCCGTGAACGCTCATGTGGGTGATTATTGGTAGTTTTGACAAATTAACTATTTCATTTAGGTTGGAGGCATTGTTAGAAAAGTATTTCATTCTCCAGTCCTGAAATATTGTCTTGTTTGACTGTTTGAGTTGGGAGCCCATCCTTCCCACCATCCCAAAGTGTTGGTATTTTAATGACTCTGCCCCTTTAACCAAGGCAGTCCAGACATCCCTCTCTCCAGCAATGTTTTCTAGCTCAATGTTCCGGTACTCCCATCAATCCATCTGTCGATCTCATGCTCTATTTTAAAATCACTTGTAAAAAAGTCCCCAAGATATTTTTTTTACTTAGGGCAGCAACTCTCTCTGAAACTCAGATGAAGCAATGGTATGTATTTTGTATTTTGGCAAGCAACCATTGTGTCAGACTTGGAGTTTCTGACTCTCACCGTGACTGCTTCATACTTGGCTGCAAGTCGCCCCAGAACATGCTGGAGGTCACAGTCTGATTAAGCCCAAAGAACCACATCATCCACGCCAAGGCTGACACAAACATCAAAAACAGGCTCAAGCTTTCTCAGGCAAGCTGAACGGTGTGATACACTGATAATTACAGCACACCACCCAGTCTCTCTTTATTAAAAATGGGAACCACAACCCTGGGCTGAAAATCTGTACTGTCCCTGACCTCCACCTGACATTGCAGAGGCCTGTCAGCCCAGACAGCCCATCACTTTCTGGAGCCTTCAAACTACACCGGAGACCTCTGTCAGACATAGGTGAGAGGCCCTGGAGTCTTTAAACTCCACAGAGAAAATGTTTGTGGGGTTCAAGAGTACCTGAGAGTGCTCGTCCCCTCCGGATCCCCCCCAGGTAGTGATGAGTTGATAGCTCTGCTTCTCTCTTCACTTGAATTTCCAAGAAATACAACCGCAGACAAAATGATAAAACGGTGGAGCCAATCATCGACTATTTATATCTTAATTTTAATATTTTAAATAAAAGGTATATATCAAGTATTTGTCGTGCTACTTATTAAACTTGTCATCATTATGCTTCCAAACCATATCCCAAGATGACTTTAACAACCAGGTGGTGGAAAACTTTCTCTTAAATCACACCTGTCCTCAGGGGAGAACCACCAAGCAGACGCCCTTTGCCATTATCATTATTGGTCCACTAATACTCTACAAGGGTCTGCCTACATTGGAGCTGGGTCTCTCGCTACTGTTGGGTTATTGATCTGGCTGACAAAGACTAATTCTTTGATACACCAGCGAAGAGTTAGAGGTCAGCCCTGTGGTCTGAGGTCTCCCATCTCACTGGGACCAATTTAAAGGCTAGAGTAGCCTAAGGGCCCAACAGCAGGACTCCCTCTGCTAACTGGAGGTGTTGTTAAGCTTAATGTGCAAGGTACCAGAGTGTGCAAGGGCAGGTATATGTGTGTAAATGTGTGTGTGTGTGTGGGAGGAGGTTTTATATGTATGTCTTCATCCATGTGGGTACTATACTCTAAAGTGCTGGTGTAAGCAACATTGAGGTCCTTTGACTTGCATCTGTGAGAGATTGCATGCAGCTTACACACTTATTATGTATAAATGGGTAGATGAATAACACCCATGGAGCCTGTTTGAATGAGCATATTCTAGACAGATGCATTTACCCAGAAAATGGCTCCACTGTGGGCTAAAGCCTCATGTATTATGAAGAGGACCAGATACTATCTGTGGTCTCAACTCAGGTGGAGGTGAACTGGGGTATGAAGTTGGAGTTTAAAGGCTGAAGCCCTCCATGAATTGAGTATAAATAATAATAAGGAATAAAACAGGTAATTAGGTCAGGGTCAGGTGTTGTAATATATTTTTTATAGAACATTATTTTATCCTATCCAAAGTTTAAATGAGATCTAGAATCCATTTGAAAGGGAAGATTATGTATGTGATGCACCCAATACAAACAGTTAACACATTTTAAAATGAAAAATGTACAATCTTAATGAAATCTTGGAAGTAAATGTTTGACATTTTGCGATATACCTTTTTTCCTTTCTTTCTGAGAACTGACAGTTCCCTAAAGAGAAGCTGAGGGAAGTGGCTGTGCATTGCTCTTTATTGGAGGTAAGGGAGTTAATCAGGTGAACCTTCACCAGACCAACAAGTAAATCCTCAACCTGGTCTTTTCTTTACAAAGTGGAAAAATAATGCTGATAAATCATAAATAATACCCAACAGGACTTGGTTTACCACAAAGGCTGGAGTCTCTGGTGATTTCCTGGCAACCTCATAGTGATGACAAGAATCCCAGAGGATATTTTCATGCCAGGCAGTGAAATATTGAGGCACAAAGCTGCTTGTAGAAACAAAGCTTTTGTTTTTATGTTGTAACTTGAACATATTCAACAAATTACATACAACAAAAGTGTTGATAAGCTTGAGGTGTGCTGTTACGCAATTTTTGTTACAGGTGGACAAAGCCGGTCTGACTGTGTCCTCCAGTCTTCAGTCTCAAGGCTAAACTAAGCTAACAAATGCTTTCTGTAGCCAAATATAAAAGACTTAAGAGTGCTGAAAGACTCTTGGCAAGAAAGAAAATAATGAATTGTATTGTATATATTGCAATATATTTCTCCAAATGTTAAACTACTGTGTTAATTTAAGCATCCTGATTAACACGTTTTTGAGTCAGTTTTGAGGCAACAACCTCCACCCTGAAAAGGGAGGAAATTGCAGAAGTGCCTTTAACCTGCATTCTTTGTAAAGATCATCAGGGAGGGACTCCTCCGGCTGCATATTAAGTCCAAGAGAAAATCACCACTGAATTTACTACACTAAACATTTTCCTGATGAGTTTATTTCCTTAATCACTGCTCTGAGGTCTTCTTCAATCGAGCATGATGTTCATTTTGTTAATAATAGTCTAATTTAGGTACAATGGATAATGAAAGGTTTGTTTTGGGGCTTGTGAATAACTAGCTGCTACTGCAGTTTCATTTCTAGAACTTTGACCCTTAATTACTGTTTTTCTCAGTTTAACATAGTTAATTGGTCATTATAATTTAAAGTCACCTTTGGGTCACCACCCAAACATAAAGAGACCAATTTTGGCCTGAATTTCTAATTAAATTGATACCATTCAAATGTCTTTCTATGTATTAATTTCAGTCCATGAAAATAAATGAAAATTAAAACTGTTGCTGAAGGAAGCTAAGCACCTTTTTTTGGTTGTCTGGCATTTGATGGAAGCTTGATTGAGAGAAACTATAAAATAATTTGGCTACCTCCATTTCAAAAATGACTGTGATATGACCTTTTTTTCACATAAAAGCATATGTGAATCCACTAAGTTGGCTCCAGTGCAGTTGCTCTAATGTATCTGCGCCAGACTAAGCTGTTCTTACTTTTCTTCTTTCCTTCACACTTTTTTTCCAATTAAAACTTGACTTGTGATTAAAGGACAGCAGCCTGCTTGGTAATATGTACAGCATGTGTGAGAGTGTTTTATAGAGACAGAGAGAAACAGATAATGTGTGTCAGTGTGAGTTGAGCCATGTTGTGTTTCCATTACAATTCCTGACTTATCTTGGCCTTTGAGTGTGCACATGTGTGTATCCTTTGCTAAACTGTGCGTATATGTGTATGTGTGAGAGTGTGTGCATATCAGCTCAATGGATGTCTGCATCAAACTTCTCGGTTCACACATCGGGTTAATTGACCTCTGGAGACACCGCTCTCCTCAGTGATAAGGAACATCTGGATTGTATAATTATTCTACATTTGCCTTAGATATGAGATTTGTAAGGGGCTATGAGCTCTAAGGTGGGTCACTATTTTTAAATTAGGCATTTGAACACACCATTTCTCCCATTTTAAAGATTCCCCTGGTTCCTGGGTCAGAAAAATTACCATAATGTAACTAGATTTCCCATTTGGATACTTTACCTTTTTGATATATATAATTTAAAGATGGTGGCTATTTAAATAATGAATTTCCTACCCCCAGTGACATGTTCAAAATGGTCAAATATAGCAACATTTAAACAAATTACAGTTCTGTAAATAAATCAAGTTGACAAAAATAGACTCGGACAAACCCGGCTACAGGCTCTTCAGGTAATAATTACACCACAAAAAGGATATCCGATGCTTTGAAACAGAGCTCCTCATTTGTTTATTCACGTGAAGATACATTTTATATGAGCAATATTAAAAGGTCTGATCATCAATGATTAATAGTCTTTGTGCTGTAATGTAGGTTAGGGCCCAGGAGGCTAGAGAGCTGGAACGTAAAACAAACAAATCATTCTCCATAAAAGAAAACATCTTTTTAACACCCTCTCTGCTGCAGCCTGCATTATAATGACCTGTATTCCCAATAACAAAGAGAGCAGACAATGAAAAATGATCAATGTGATGAAGTCATGAGGGGTTTTTCTTATCTTTAAATTTCTTTGGAGAGCTCTCAAGGACAATACGTGTGTGTTTTGATGCGTGCTACACACACACATGAGCAGGCACACACACTGACTCAGAGGCATTCACACCCACACAGTCAAAAGAAGAAACAAAAAAAAAAACTAATAAAGCCTTTCTGAAACAAACAACTTGATTAAGACTCAGGAGGGGAGAGAATCAGGTGTGAACACCGTGGGTCATGAAATCATGTGTGAATGTATGCCAAGGATGTGTTTTTAAAGATGCAGTCTGTGTGGTTTTACAGAACAAAGCCTCTCCTGAGGGATTTTGTTTAGGCATGTTATCTCCATCATTGCCGCGCTCTACCTGGTGATCATCTTTTGGCTGTGCACACTAGCAGCAGAGACGAGCGCAGCTTTGCCTCTGGGAGACACACTTTTGTTTTCCTTGAAGCTGCATTTCCTCAGCATCCACTGAATAGTTCTCTTCCTTTACTTGTCCTCTTGGCTATAATAGAAAACAAACTGTGTGTGAGTGAGGCAGAAAAACAAAAGAGACAGTTCTGACTGCAGAAAAGTGGATATAATATAACAGGATATAATCCTTTAGAAGAACAAATCATTACTTTACTTTACAGGACATCCACTTTGATTCAACATGACATTTAAAGACATTTCTTACAGCACTTTTTAACAGCTCAAATGGGCAGATCTAACATCACCCCAGACAGTTGGCTTTTTACAGTCTGTCCCTGAAGCCCTCCTCTTTCCCTCCCTTTTCTCATCACCTGACGACTTCACCCACTGCACACCTGTTCCCACTTCCTTGAATAGTTCCACAGTTTCCTGTCTTCCCCGCCCACCCTCAGCCACTCACTATATATACCAGCCCATAGCTGCTTTCTGTTAATATGTTATCTCACAATGGGGACCTGTTTTTTTGGATTTGCTTCCTTCCCCTTTGGATGTGTTGGCCTGTTTTCACTGGCTTCCTGGTTCTGACCCTTGCCTGACTCGTTGCACTGTAAGCTTCCATAGTTTAATACAGTTAATCTGTGTGATGTCTTGGTTGAGCATAAAGTGGTTGGATCACTCCTATTGAGAAGAAAAAGCCAGATAGAAGGAGACAACTTCTGAGCAGCCCTTTTTTTGTGAACCAACTACACAACATGCACACTTCCCTGTTCATGAGTCACATGTGGTTGAGGTAGCCAATCAGAAGCTAAAATAGGAAAAGGGTGAGGAAATAAAAAAAGAGGTAAATTCAGCAGATAATAAACATAAATTTGTGAATAGATAACAATATTAACATGACTTATCATTCACTCAGCTACATGAATTAATTTAAATGCATTCATGTTTCCACCGTACTTTACCAACAAAAGGAAAAATCACTGGAATCTTCTATAACGCTCCCTCTTTTGTCTGCATTTGGATGAAGAGCTGGGTCAATTAACTTTATTATGCTGCAGAAAGAGAGAAGCTATAGTAGGTGACTAGAAACATGAGAAGTAAAATTATAAAGTTAGAATCCAATTAAAAGGCCAGATACTTAGGATAAGCAAGATCATTTACAACTTTATATGTCATGTTTTTGGTATTTCAGGGGATGCAACCATTTCAATGACTTTACTAACTCCCAACAAATGAAATCTACCATTTCTATATAAATAAAGACAAAAAGCGTCTTTACTCAATCAAATATACTTTTTCATATATTCATGTACATCACAGATATTATTTATACAAGGTTACTCAGATTTAAACATGTTAAAATGTGAAATCTATCTTACCTTGTGCCAGCAGTATGTCCAAGCTTGAAATAGGTCAAAACCATGACAACCTCCTATTTTATTGGTCACAGACTTATCAGACTTTTAATTTGTTGGTTTACTTTAAGACTTTAAAGGGGCGGTGTCAGGCTCCACATAGAGATTTGGTGCCTGAGGGCAACACCATGCCAAGGAGGGCTAAATATTCATATAGCATATAGTCAAGTACAGTGCCTGTGGCAATTTACAGTTTTTGCTTCATGGTTTATTTTCTTTGCTTGGATTTATGGTTTAAAACACAGTAATTCTTGTCTATGTGTCAAAAAAAATGTATAAAATTCATGCAATTTGAAGACACACATGCCAATCCTGCTGCCATGTGATGACCACAGCTGAATAATATCAAAGACAAGGAGCCAACACCACACACTGGTTAGTTTAGGCAATGTCTGAAAATGTTGGCAACACTGCAATACTGAAGGAAAGAGCTGGGCTCCTTCAGGATGTTGTTTGGATGTCAGGAAGCAGAGCTGAGCTCTGATGTACTCTGGCCCAATTTAACCCTGCTAAGCAGCAGAAGCAAGCAGTAAACACAGACGTGTTTTCACAATTTAAACTGATTTATGGCCATCTTATTGCACAGTTGCTTTGTAGACAGAGAGCAACATGGTGACCACCTGGCCAACATTCACTCTTATTTAGCTCTATTTTAGTCTCAATTTATTCTTGAGAAAAATATCTCTCTGTAGAATTGCATGATCTGCTGTGCTCACCAGCCTGCAATGACGGATGGAATAAAACCAGTAAAATTGCAGTAAAAATGAAATAATAGCAGATGAAAGAAGCAAAAACACTCTGATGTACTGATGGGGTCTGGGTTTGTGACCCCCCTCACATACAGAGTCCTTCACAGGGTTCATACTAGTACCAAAACTCGATGAAAACACTTGAATTTTAATACCATGTTTTCTCGGTTTGTAAAGTGTTTCAATTTTGAATGTGGCTGAAATTGGGGTGATGCAAGTCACTTTAAAAACAGATGGCACATTTTTTTAACTTTATGTTCCAGTATGCTTTGTGTACTGTTGTTAACAACAACAGTTTGAAAAATACACCTTGAAAGTGCTTGAATTTACTTTGGTATAGTTGTAGGAAGCCTGCATGCGATCCTTTTGTTAACAGGTTAATATTGATTACAGTGGCTTTTTTTTTTTTTAGCAGTGATGCCAGTTACTTTTTATTTCTCAAATTAGGTTCCATCTGCTATCAACTCTAAGCACTAATCCTCCTGACTTAGTTTTTTATACCCTAGCTTTCTTGAAAATTTATA
The DNA here is from genome assembly GCA_028566105.1 of Hypoplectrus providencianus. Taxonomy (NCBI): domain Eukaryota; kingdom Metazoa; phylum Chordata; class Actinopteri; order Perciformes; family Serranidae; genus Hypoplectrus; species Hypoplectrus providencianus. The sequence goes on along the minus strand of JAOWBC010001387.1, from coordinate 5,212,949 downwards.
CATCTTTCCGTTTATTCCCACGAACGCCTCCAGAGTCCAAGGGAAACTGCCAAGCAACTGCAAATGAGCAATTACTAACAGGGGCAAACAGTGAGGCAGATGTTTGAACTGAGAACAAAGACGTATAGATTAACACAAACATTGATGTCAGGCCGTGAAAGAAAGAAAGGCCGACACATGAGACAATTAAAGGGAGCTAGGTGATATGTGTCCATCACCGGGCTTTTACTGTTTTTTTACGTGTGGTGAGGTGGGGGGGTCTAAAGCTGGGGTGGCTTGGTCTCCATGGAAACTGACATTCCCTTGAAGGTGCTTGGCAGCCATCGCCAATTGTTGAGCTTGGGTAATGGTTTGAAATTCTCCGTAAAGTGCCTCGGAGGTTGTGATTAAATTCAACCTGCTCGGGGTAGACTCACGCAGTGGCTAATCACACCGTTTTAGAGGGAAAGGAAAGACGGATCTCAGTGGCATTCAGTCAGAGAACTATATAGTCTGTTGCTCACATGTTAAAATGTTAATATTAGCTCTTTTGTTCTTGGCTGCCAGTCATTCTAAAACATTGCTTGCCTTTCATTGTTATTGACTGCTCTTACAAGAAAGGCATTTACAGCCCTCATTGATTCAGTCCTGCTCTGCTGGTCCAACCAGGTCATATCAGGCAGAAACATTTTCTTTATGTCAGAGACATCGACTGTTAAAATAACAGCATGTGCAGCACTTGTTTTTCCCTATTATTTCTGTACACTCTGCCTGTTTCCCATGAGCCTTTGCTCCAGCTGGCAGACCTATCTGAATGAGATTGGTCAGGCACGGCTGCTTAACACCTGATGAAATGATTGCTCCTCTCCGTCTCCGAAGTGCAGAACACTTTAGCCGTATGTAGCGCAGAGGCCTGCTGCTGATGGGCCTGTGAATGTCGGCAGCTGAAAAGGATCAGCCAGGCGAAACGTCAGCCTCACACCTCTGCCTGCGCCGCCAGCTCATGCTGAAAATCTAGACTATTATTACAGCGTGCAGTTTTTTCTGGTCTCTTCTTACCTCTGAATGCATCGTTGGGGAACCTTTTAGTTCAGATTTTTAAACATGGTTTACCTTAAAAACCAAAGGCATTACTTGTGATTTTGGCCTGCTGATGGTGAATCTGATGTGGGCACACAGGTACTATTAAAGTTTTGAAGTAAAAAGTTTATCTGTAAGATTTCTGATGAAAGGATCCAGTGTGTGTCGCACTGATTATGATGTTGATGCAGTTTTACGTGTTGTTGCTTAGGTGATGAGATGAGAATCCCACTAACAGCGAGGGGTTCTATGGCAGATCCAACATCTCAACCATATGATGTTGGCAATGTATATTTTCTTTTCCCACAATTGCAAACGTATGATCAAATGTACTTGATTTGCCTTTGATTTTCTCACCTCGTATCCTTACCCTAACCTTTACCAATCACACTATCTGTGCCAGAACCTAACCGGTCCACCAGGTACTGTCTACAGTGGGAATTAAAACAGAGAAAAGGACCTGCTACCAAAAGTGAGTTAAGCACAAATGTACCATGCAGTGGAAAGATGTCATCAGCGTTAGTGTGTGTGTTGGAGGCACATGGGAACGCTTATTTGTATGCCACGGTAACTCCTGTTGTTTCCAGGGCCCCTGTATCCTGGGTGGTCAGTCTCTGTTCAGCCTGAGAGAGTCAAAGGTTTACAGCTTTCAGCAGGATGGATCCTAACTGCCATTGTCTTGTTCTGTAAAAGGAACTACAGTGCACAACAATGGATCAGTGTGTTTGCATGTAATGCAAGAGATAGTTGAAAAGTGTATTACAAACTAGCCGATCAATCAGGAGGTATGGCTAAATTTTGTTTGGAGTCTTGAGGGATTAGTGTTGTTTTGGAAAGCAAAGCAATAGAAATATGTTTTCCCAAGTAGAAGCCATCTTAAGTGGTTTCATTCTGGCAAAAAGTTTACATCACCAATGAGGGTGTTCAGAGCACTTTCAGTGAAGGTAAATAACCTCAAACAGTCACTGTAGCTCGGCAAAATGTGACTGATCAGTCCTCAGCCAGAGTGGACCATCTCACAGAGCACATCCTGTTATCAGGCAGCAGATGCAGCGAGCATCTGTTTGCACATGTAAAACCAACTGGACATCAGGTCTAGATCCAGCAGACATGAGCTGCTTGGTTCAAGTGCATCAGCTCCAGACTGGAAACCAGTAATTGAGGGTAGAGTGCTGCGGGGATTTGGGGAGACTATGTTCTTTTGGGGGTTTTGCTGCTGGCAGTGTTGATGGGCACAGTCTGGCTCTGGGAGGCGTATGAAACATTCATTCAAATTCCCAGTGAATCCATTATTTATTATGTATCAAAATGAAGATGCAAACCTATCTACAAAGTATTTTCTCTTCTGTCCTCTGTGGCCAGTGAGCATTACCAAACCCCTGCACATGGCGATGGAATAATTAATCATATTTTGCACTGTAACAATGTTCCTAGTGTTCTCTGTAACAGGGTTTATATCCATTTGCGCTGAAGGACTGTTTGCTATAACAAAGAAAAATACCACAATCATTTGCTGTGGTTGGTGTAATGTCTTGAAATTTGGTACATGCATACAGTCT
>JAOWBC010001387.1:5151840-5164964 GCA_028566105.1 Hypoplectrus providencianus | reverse complement strand
TCATCGAAGGTTCCTAGGTCCGTAGCAAATATGCACGAACCGGCATTGGGGGAATGCAGACGCAATCTCGGCTGGTTGATTGAGTCAAACGGTTTGTTGCATATTTGAGACAGCAGACGTTAAGGGGTTAACAAGTCTTTATTTATAACAAAAGAACTCTACACTGTAGTATAGCCACTTTTTCTTCAGCAAAATATCTGAATATTTTGACCGCCGATCATATAACAAAGTTTTTATTCGACAAGATTCACATGACCACATTTACACAGCAACATGAACAGACACGCTCTCTGCGGCCCAGAACCAGCTCACGGCCTGTCACTCAGGCCCTGAGGAGTCTCAGTGGACTCTCGCACACACAAAGACGTGCAGAAAAGATCAATGGGCTTGCGTTTATCGAGCAACATATCCCCCCCCTCCCACGCCATCACCCGCTCTATCCCCACCGCCAAGTCTCTGACCTGCCCCTCGACAGCCCAACGCAGTGAAGGTATTGATTCCCTCATATTAACTCAGCGTTCGTTGAATGCCCCAGGCAGCAGAGGAGAAGAGAGAGGAGGCGGGAATGAAGAAGAGAAAGATGGGGAAAAAAAGGAGTAAGCTAGAGGAGATAAGAAGAGATGGGGATGAGGAAGAGGAGGGCAGGGAGTAGGAGGGTAGTGTAACGGCTGGTGCCTCTGATAGTCGACATCACGTTCAAAAAGATCCATATGTCAGATATAAGAAAGGACTAAACTTCAGTATGTTCCCCGGCCTGTGAAATGTTAAAAATGAATAGTGCTAACTGTACTTGTTGCATGTGATATGGTTTGATGTGCATGATGCATGCTATTCTGAGGGGATGGGATGGTAATTTTCCCTAGTCACGAAGCTTACAGTATGGACCCTACCTTATTGATTAATATGAAGCAGACATGGGTTTTAGCCATTTTTTTTATACTGGCCTAAGTATCTATTTGAATTTAAAATGCATAGCCATATGTCTCTTTGATATATGTGGAGCCACCAGCTGCATGTTCTTACCTGTCAGCAGGGAGCAGGATTAAAGGATGAAATGCATACGCTAATATGTGTAAAACCAACTGACACGTCTCTTTATTGGCTCACCACAAGATTTAAGGATTGGAAAAGAGCCACATTTCTACATATGTTTGGATACCCTTTTCCGCAAGATAAACAGTTCATCATTAGATTTAATTAAACTAGCATGGAGCAAAGGCCCTGTAAGAAGCCAGCTATAAGCCTTGCAGCCATGTCTACAGGTGCTTTACTTTTAACACACCGCTGAGAAAATAACAAAGTCCATATCTCTTGTCCTTCAGGTATTTACTTCAAGGGAATGCTTGTTGGTTTTTGTTTTTGTTTTAATCTCCAGTCCAGTGGGTTTGGAAGCAATTCATAGAGTGTTTTTATTCCCTCTGCCCACTGGGCGTGCATCTTTCATCCAGGTTAAACCAGGTTAAAAGATGAAATCCATCACACATTTACACTACCTCAAATGAGCACCTTTCTTTTGTCCTCCCTTTTACTCCCATCAGGTAAAGACTGTGGCTAAGAATAACTGAGATGTAAGGCGGTTATGTAATGAGTATTTCACCTGACCCTGGTGTGGAATGAAGAATGCGGTCATGTTAGGGTGTTTAAAACATTAGTGTGTTTGGAGGTGGAGTGGATCTGTCCGCTGAGCCTAATAGGCAGCACGTGCGGCTCCTCACTCATCAGCTGTTACTCTCTTCTGCCTTCCTTCCCTCGCGCTGCCTCTCACACGCCTTTTTTACCGTCATGCACGCACACTCATTTTCACCCATTTTCCTCTTTTTATTGCAAACTCTCTCTTTGTGGAGGAGGAATAGGAGGCGTGTTTGCCAGCCATATGGCAGTGCCAGGGGCGTCCGGAGCAGATGTGCTCGGCATTGGGGCTCTGCTCCATCAAGCACATGCATACACACACCCACACACACACATAAACACACACACAGAGGCTTACACAGCGCCTGTTACCGAGGAAGAGGTCACTGACTGACAACAGCATTATCTAACTCCCAAAGTGCAGCCATGCTGGCTGCAGGAGCGACAACTGTGAGCAACCTCCAAGTCCTCAATGGGACTTCAGATTAAAGTCAATGAGTGCGTCTCTCTTAATGTTATTCACAAATGCAATCCAGTATGTTCCATGTATCTTACCTAAAGGCTGTTATAATGCACAGAATGTGTCAACATAATTTCAGTATGTGTATGTATTATACATTGTCTCTAGAAAAGAAAAATACACAATTAAGCTGCATGTTGCCATTGGGTGTCACCATCTACTTTTTATTGAGCTAAAAGTGGCCATGTTTGGATTAGAGGGTGAAGCTGGAGAGATAACACAGGTTACCTATCTAGAGGGCCCGGGGTACCATTAGTTCCCAGGTAATACCTCTTATCTTTTACCTGCTATAGCCAATTGGAGATCATTTTTAGGTGACATTTCTTGTGTGATACCTGTAGGCCAGCAGAAAAGCCGGTTTAGTCAGAAAAGTTAAGGATCATGATAATTCAATGTCAAATACATTTCATTTTTTATGTATGGGTGCACTGGAAGCTGGGCAGCAGCTCAAAGAGTTCCCTTTGGCTGATCAGAGTGTAAGAGTTTAGAAGTTTGGTGCTTTTGACTTTCTGTTTGCTTTGCTGTCTGGGAAACAGCCGTTGCCTTGAGAGTGCTGACTCAGCGTGTTTGTGTTGATTTTTTCTCAAGACGTTTTTTGCTGAATAGTAGAAGTACCATGGAGGTGTGTGTGTGTGTTTCTTGGGGTATGTGTGTGTTACAGTACAGTAAAGTTTCCTCTGAATGAAATGGGATGTAAATTTGACCAGTCTGCAGAATGAGAATATAGGCTCGTTCCCAGTGTTTGCTGAGCCAGCGTTTGACCTATATCAAACATCAAAAAGCAGAATTATTTAGAAAGCATCAACCACGCTGGTCAACACCTAGGCACAAGCACACATCAAAGAGAGTAGGCGAAGCCCAAAGTCAACAGACAAGTACTTTTCAAAGATTTTTCCCAAATTACTGTTTCAGATGTATTTCGGTTTGTTATTTAGATTAGATTAAACAAAATAGATCGGGGCTGGTTGAAACTGAGTTTAATAAAAAGTTTGCCACAATGTGCCAGTTATTACATTCCACTAATGGCTGATTTTCATTAAAAAAAAAAAAAAAATTCTATCAGCTCTGACATAACATCATATTCTCTGTTGATAATTGTTTTTTTCCTGTAATAAAAGCTAAAAATATTACAATATAGTAACATGCAATCTCATTTTGTGATGCAAAACAAACAAACCTGAAGGGGGCTGAGTTAAGCTATTGTTGATAATGCTTATGTATTGCCAGCATATATTGAAATGAATCAAAAGACAAAACACAACACACAAGAACAAACAAGAACAAAATTGACTTTTAAATGACGTGAAAATTACATTTTTAGGAGAATCAATATTTTTTTGTTATTTCTTCTCTAATGACATTCAGTCACTTGGCAGGTCATATGTCATGGTGGAGTCAGCTTAGAGCAGCTGTCTCCAAGGAGATCACAAACCTCTTTGACACTGAGGCAGTAGAGTTCAGGGCAAGTGTGTTTGTGACTGTGTGTGTGTACATGTGTGTGTGCCAGACAGCTGGTGAAGTGCAGTCAATGGCTTTTCAGTTCTTTCAAATATAGCACAAGTTTGACAAGATTGACATATAGTGTTTGTGTCAGAATAGATTTTATGTCTTGGCTTGTTGTTTTTACTAATCATGGGTAATGGAGGAAGGTCAGACAACACGAAGAAGAGGAAAGAAGAGAGAAGACAGGTCAGTAAGGACACCATAAAACAAGTCTGTGAGAGATGTTAAGTAAGATGCAGCTCCTGTGGGGGGTGGCCTTGGTCTGGTCCTCTGACTCCCCGGTCCTGTCTGACTGACTGACATCCTGCAGTCCTTAGAAAGACACTGATTCAGGACTGCCCAGACAACCTGTCTCCTCTTGCACTATGGCTTTATATACAGTTATATTGGATTTATGCAGGCCAAAAGGTACTACAACAATATAGCTCACAAATATGAAAACCTTTGTCATTTTCCCCATTTTTTATATCTGTTTGTATCTTTCTTCCCACTTTTAACTGACTGGATCGGTCATGTACTTAGAGTCTCATTCATTCTGGAACTGGGAGTACATGCATAAGCTTTATTCCCACATCCAGTTAGCCATAAATGGATGTACCAAGCAATCAAACTCCTCATGCATATCCATACTTGTGTAAGCGACTCATTAGACCTGTCAGTGAGAGATACAGCAAAGAAAGTACAATTTCTTTGAACCATGTCAGGTCGTCGAGGTGCTCCAAAAGCTGTCATTACACAGGGCTGTGGCTATTTGCAGCATCCTCAGCACAAACTAATCATTATGTTTCTGCTAATGGCATTGCAGTAAAACCTCAATCATATTTGTTAGTAAATGTCAGAATGGTTCATTCGTAGTGCCTATGCTGAAATACACTTTACAAGAGGACCACAATTCAGGATCAGATTAGACCATTATTTACTCATCATCATGACTCAAATTAAGATGAAAAGCAAAATGTATATGAAAAAAAATTATAACTAATTGAAAGTTAAGGATTTCTGCATGTAGTTTTTAAATGCCTTTATTGATGTGTACCAAATGCTTTACAACATAAAAAAAGATATACAATCAGTGAACTGGTAAAAAAAAACCAAAAAAAAAAACCCAACAACCCTGAAAATAATATTTAGTTATGATGCTTTATTTATCTCATCTCCTATTTAATGCATGACTTGCATGTGTACGACTGGTTAGAAGTCTGTGTGATGTTCACACATACCCAGTGCAAATTCCTACCATTTTATGCATATATAAGAAAAGACTTTCTTTTTTTTTACTTTATAGTTATTAGAAAATAATTATCTTAATTAGCTTCACAATTTATTTTTTACACCATTTGAGATCAGATGTTTTGGAGGACTCTGCCCCTCCACAGCCTCAGCTGTACCTTTCAGCCTCGCTCTCTGCTTTCTTCTGATAATACACATCAGCGGCACTGAGCTGAGCGGGGGTTCATCCTGAAGGTGAGCCACACAGGGACTCAAACGGACGATAAATCATTACGGGCCCTTATTGCAGGAGAACTGTACTGACCAAATCACCCGCAGAAGCACTGCTGGTCCCAGGAGCCCGGCCCAGTGTTGGCGGGCTTAAAAATCACTGTCTTCATTTGGAGAGCTACTGTATTGAAGGAGGTGAAAAAAAGAGCCAGAGATACAAAGATGGGGCACATCAAACCAGGCAGAACGAGTGGGAAAAGATACAAAGAAAAGAACAAAGAAGAGTAAGACAATTAAGTAAGTGGCCAGCAATCTCAACCTGCAAGCCAATTACCAACCAAGGGACAGCAGACAAGGTTACATTAGGCTAAATGCTGGCTCCAGGAATAGTCCCCTAGTATTATCTGCTGGCTGGCGCTGCAAGGCTCTGGCTGGCTGACGGAGAAGCTTAGACTGTATTTGCGTTAACCTGTGCCGTGCAGACAATGGAGAGAGTGGCGGTAGATTGGCCTTACCTTCGTGCAGAAAGGGAAACAGAGCTGCCTCTTCGCAACACAACAGTTTCAGGGGCCATGGATTCACTGAAACACCTAGTGAAAACTTTAAGATGATACTTTTGCAATAGTCTTTAAAAATAGCTGTGTAACGTCTTGCTTTTATCTAGGCCAAGGTGCTTTGTGTTGGGGGTGCTGCAATGTTTACTTCTATTGCCCTGCTAACACACCTCTCCACTACCTATACCTACACCCCAGACATGAAGACACACTTTGCTGCCTTATTTGGACTTCTTTGGCAGAACCAGGGCGTTGTCACCATCTAAAAAGGGACTTGAGGGTGGCAGCTGCCAAATAGCAAAACAGAACCCCTTGCCAATCATGTCATCTTACGGCAGATCAGTATGCTTGCCAGGATGTTAGATTTACATGCAGACACTGTGACAGGTTTGCCAAACATGCAAGTCTGACAGGGAAATGGAGTTACTTCACGTTGAGATGACATGAAGGCAGGAAGGTGACTGACAGGGAGATCGTCTGTTTCTTTAGGGGAATCCAGGTCTGTGTCCTCAGCTCTCATTTGAAGCAACAAACCCGACAGACAATTTGCAAAGCAGCATGTTTGGGTTTTTCTTTGCTATATGAGCAAGCAGAGGAGCAATGGCTTTGATTAGAGCTGTATTAGTGTTCTCCACTGAAGTTGGTACTTGATATTTTTTTGGCCATTGTGTGTGAGTGTGTGTGTGTAGCTGTGTCCAGGGCTGCATGTGCAGAGCCATCTGTTTGCTGCTTTAGCAGTAGTCTTCCAATGCCCAGGCTTATCTGTGCACGAGGGCAGTGGCCTACTTTAACCTTCTGCTCGCTCGGTGCACACAGCCGAGCACACTAGTTTAGCTGATCAGCCGCTAGCTTGTTCGCCATAACTTTGTGACATTAATTTGTGTTAGAAATCAGTCTCTGGATAATTACTTTAAAAAGTTCAATTTTCATTGTTTCAAAAATACAATTTAACACTACATTGGAGGAGTAGGCTTATTCATGTAACGTCTATAATATTGTATCTATAATGTTACACCCCTTAATGCCCAATTTCTTGAGATTTTGCCTTGCATGCATTTTTTGTTTTCACTTTTTTTATTATTATTGAAAGACAAATGTAATAACTTATTCCTACAACTTTATTATTTAATATTTGGTTTGTCAATATAATGATGTAGGCACAATGATGGAACTATCTACCACTTAAAGAAATACCTTGGTGTTTCAGGTTTATTTTTAATAGGGCATAGTCTGCTTAAAAATTAAGACTCAAGTATGTCTGGGTAGACTTTGTTTTAATTTTATTCTTTTTATCTTACCAGGTTTATGTCCTGTGTATAGATGTATTGAGTTTTATATGTTGTTGTTGCTGTGGTTGAGGGATGTCTTGAATTTGGCATTTGGCTGTTGCAATCCTGGTTTATGGCCTTCACCGTATTTTTTTTTTTTTTCCTTTTCAACCATGTGCAGAATAGATGACGATACTGCTCCTTTGTTTGCTAATATGTAAACTGGGAAAGGGCCAAAGTTCTGAAAGCAAAATCATAAGTTTCTGTGGTAGAAATCTGGCAATAATGAGGTAGCCATACCCTGCTTTATCATCTATGATTCACTAAATGGAACCACCATTTATCAAATGAACATGGTCCAAATGTATTGAAGTCATGAGAATATTTACAGAGGTAAACTCATTTTGTTTATTTACTTACATACAAACACACTTCTTTATGCAACCAGTTGAGTCGCCCACTGTGGAAAGAATACAGGTTTAAGGCACCTCTGCATTGGCTTCACATTCAGGCCTTAAAGGGAGCTGCTTTTGAGGATCCCAGGGAGAAGTGTGGGGACCCTTAAAATTAAATGAAACACCTGAGAAGCACATGAACATACAGTATTCATCCGTAATATCTTAAAAAGCCAGTATCAGTGGGAGTTAGACAGGATGTTCTGCTACACATGATATATAGTATGCTTGTTGGTGCACAACATGGGATCAGACTAGAAATTGCATAGCAATTATGTCAAGTATGTAAGGAGTAGAAACATCTGATTAAGCAAATCAAAAGTCAAAACACCACCAAAATTGAGTTAATATCAGCATGAGTCACATTTTCTTAAAACATCTGTTTTGCTTCCCCACTGTAAATGTTATAATTGTACAATGTAATGCAGAAAACAACAAAAATCTAGGTATGGTTTCACAAAAATCAGGGTGAAGTCATATCGATGTGACAGACTGTCTATTCCCAAGTGTCAGTTCGCAACAGGGCTGTGAGCATAGAATGACCAATGCAACATGCTATAGCTTGTATGTGGGCTATGAGGCCTTGTGTTTATAGTAGTAACGCATTAGGAGAGCAGTAAGCCGGGCTAGTCAGCCTCAGTACAGTTTAGAGGAGAGTATTAAGCTATGTAGGCTAGTCAGTGGGCCCTGTTAGGGAGTTGGCTGTTGTGGCTAATAGGTCAAATGGGAGGGGCGGGGCAGGGGATGAGGGGGAGGATGAGCAAGAGATTTTTAAGGCTCTTTCATTGGGTGAGGGTTTGCCGGACAGCCTGAAGAGGGAAAAATGGAGATGAGGACAGGAGAGGAATGGAAAGGAAAGGAAATGAAGGAAAGGAGGGATTAAATGTGCAAAGTCATGTGAGCAAATGCTCTGACAGACATTAAGCTGACATCATGAGTTCCTTGTGACCCACCAAAACCTTATGAGTGTAAATGTTTAAAGTGAGAGAGAACAATCAGGTTTTTCCAGAGAATCAACCTGAGGAATTACCTTATTTTAGTGATGTATTGCTAAATACAAACTTGATGCTTTCACACCATCATTTTGCATTTATTGCAGTTCTGATTGTGCAGTTATAATAAAATGCACAACCTTTCAACTGACATTGCATTTTTTTCAGCTGCAGTTCAAACAGTTCTGCTGTCAGCACTCTTTGTGTGTTCGGTGCACGGTCTACAGCACCAGCATTTACCTCTTTGTGAAATATGAATGAGGACCTTTTATAATGTAGTCCCTATACACTGTGATTCTAGGCAGACCTGTTTACGCTGAAGTATAGCATCCTCTTACTGCCTTATCTCAAGAAAGTGAGCAATAGGTAATTTACCATCACATGCAGCGTGAGTGGATGTTCAGAAGATTATATGAGATTATATGCAGCATCAACAGACTGACAGGTAAATGGACAGCATAGTTTGCATTAGAATTGCAAATCGACACTTTTGAAAATACACTTGGTCTTTTTTGAGGTTGATATAGTTTCACACACGCCTGTAATGAGGTACTTTTGAAGCAGCAGCTAGTTGGCCTAGCTTAGCATAAAGAATAAAAACAGAAACAATGACAACAATGCCCACCTACTTACAACTCTGAAACTCACTCATTATTATTATTTCACATTCTACACACATATATTGCATATTGTCTGTTTACTTTTTTACGAAAACAAATGTATACACCATGTAATATGAACCTAATCTACAGGATAGGTCAATTGCCATTACCATGCATAACGACCCATATGAGCGTATGTCCATAACAAACCATATGGACCACATACGGTTCATGGTTCCACAGAAAAGGCTGAAGTCGTACAAAGTATCATTGTATTTTCTGCTAGGGATACAAAACCACTGATCTAGTTGTAGAGTAATAAACATGAATAAATGCACTTATATACCAGAAGTAAAGTAGTTACGAGGGGCAACACATGGAAGTGACATCGTTCTGTAAAACATGATGCACAAAACTTGAGGCATGGAGGTTCAGTGCTGTTTCAATTATATTTACTTTTGTGTTCACATGGGAAAAGAACTCCATTCTCCTAACACCACATTTATTTGAACCATCAAGCCTCACTCCCCCACTGCCCAGACCGCTTATTACACCGTTTAAACTCCACATGTCTGTCATTCACTATAACAAGGATTAAACTTAATTATGGGTTTTGCTGCCTGTTGAAATTAATTATGGGTTTTTTGTTTGTTTTTTGTTTTTTTGAGGGGAAACCATTTTGATTAATTTACACTCACAGGGCCGATCTAAGTGATAACATTGTACAAAAACCATGGAATGGGTCAGTGTGTTTAGTGGTGCTAATAGTGCCAAGAAGGGGCATCAGTGCATGAATAGTTAATAGGGTTAGCTCACCCTCACCAGGGTCCCTTTTTCATTGCGACTTAACCTTCTGTTGGCGAGATAGAGTAGAAGCCTGGGCATTTTCAGCCTTAACCACATAAGAGCAGTGCAGTGGTGGTGTTAGCTAGCAAGTAGGACATGAACACAGGGATTGCAACACACACACACACACACACACACACACACACAGGAAGTGCAACTTCATTGTCTGCTCAGGGTGTCATTATACTAATATATCTTCACAGAGAATTTTTCTTTTTATTACTGCTGTATTCATGCTCTGAATGCCATATACCCCAACTTTAAGGTCTTTTAATCTTACCAAACAATTTAGAAAGTAAATATTTGTGGATTTTCTTTGTCATCAGAGGTAACAAAAAGTTGTCAAAGCAGTGTACAGTATTTAAATACACTTTCAGGATGAAAGTCAGTTAGTTTGTGACTTTATTTTCACCTCGGTAGTGCTTTGAGCGTGGTGCTTGATGAGTTGCCACCGAGCAGCTGGGTACACAACTACACCACCTGAGTTTCACGCGGATGTCTTTGCTCGCTTGTTGGTTCGCCCTGGTGCCTCCCGGGCAGCAGCAACATCACAGGGTCCGCCATACATGAACAGCGCTCATCATGAAGCCCCTGGGTCTCCTGCAAGAGGATGGGACACAGAGCTTTGTTTGTGTGTGGGCACAGGTGCCGGTGCACACAAATCCATGTGTGGATGTGTCTGTGCTTGTGTTTAATTTCATGCTCTTTTCTTTTTTGTCCTTGCAGTTTATTCACTCCTACTGTGGAGGTTAAAGCACTAAAAGCAATCGCAAATAGTGTTTGAGTCCAAGGAGAAAGTCTAAAAGGATGCAGATTAGACATGAAATGTGATCAGAGCTGCCAACTGTCACGCCTGAAGCAGGAGATACATGATTTTATGCTCGATCTCTCGTCGCTGCCTCTTACTCTTCTCCGCTCGCTTCTTAAGAGGTCTCACGCTCATAGAAAAAGCAGCTGACAAAAGGTGGCTATCACGCATGAAGCCAGCCAACTGCAACGTTAATGCAGCTTTCTGGTTTAACTTCAATGCTACTCATATGTCATGGAAAATTAGTTTAATCCCAAAAAAGCTGCCATAATTAGGTGTAAATTTGAGGTCACAGTTGAAGGATTTAGACAGTCGTTTTTTGCCTAAAATACACTATTTCATGTTGGGTTATTTCATATTGGGTTGCCTTACTTTAGTTTGACTTTTAGTCCCATCATCAATCATCTCACTAAAAGAGGTGTATGTATGTTTAGGTGTGTGGCTGTGTGTGTCCCAGCCCACCCACTGAAGCTGTGCCAGAGGCTCATCACATCACAGCGTCAGGGGCATCTGTTTGAAACCGGAATAAAAGTAAAGCCTATGAATAAAAGAGCCACATGAATAAAAACACAGGATGCAAATGATTTGCCAAGCAAGGGGTGTCTGTGTGAGTGTGAGAGGGAGACAGAGTGAGTGTTGGACTGAGTGAGAGTGTGGAAGTGTTGTATTCACCCTGCATTTGTTCTCAATCCCATCATGGCTGCACCTTAGCTTGACTGAGTGAGTAAGCACACACGCACATGCGCCATGCACGCACACACAGACTTCCATGCTCTCTGAGGTGTATGGTTTTCTCATGCATTAATCAGCAGCAGTTTTGACACTTTGCTCCCGAATGAGGAGAGAGAGCTGTTTCAACGGAGCCGTGCTGTTGGTTCTCCCCTTCCCTCCACCATCACTGCGAGCGCTGCCTGAGGTGACTTTATCAATTAGGCCTCTCTGGAAACAGCAGCATCCTCCCTCCGTTCTTGTGTTTCCCTGCTTTTATTTATTCCTCCTCTCTGTACTTTCCTGTCAGACTTCTGTCCCTCCCTTCGCAATGCGCATCCTTCTCTTTTGCTTTCCTCTTCCTCCTCCTTGTCCATTACCGCCCAAACTTTCTGCACACCTGTCACACCACTTTGTTCCTCTCTTCTCTCTTCCTCCTCCCAACTTTGTCCTCTGTTCCTCCCTCATTCTCTTTTTTTATTACTAGGTCCTTTTTACTCTCTCTATACTTTGTAGAAAATATAAGGTTAAAAAATATATTGAATTTATAAGGATTTATATTATCTATATTTAGCATGAGCAGCAATTAAAAACAAAACAAACAAACAAACAAAAAAAACTCCATGCCTCAAAAACACAACAGGACATAATATGTTTTTTTAAGGTGATGTTTGTGAAAGCAAAACCTGCACAGATGCTTTCCATTTACTTGCAAAGATTAGCAAATGTTCCCTGTCACTGACTTTCTCAATGGTTTATTATCCAAACTCATCTTGACAGTGTTCCCAAAAACACCAGGAACATCCTGTGTGAACAAATAGCTAACTTGTTAAATGTGAGCCAAACGTGTTCAATTAAGTAATTTGTCATTCTTGTCAACAAGCAGCTGAATAAATTTAATGAAATGACACCGCCCTAACATTTTTGTCGATACAGGATATAGCTGATTCAGAAGGTGTGCAGCAGTGTGTAGTTTCTGATTGGCGTCCAATAAATGTAACAGTTCATCCCTCAGGTACAGAGTTACTGTAGGCGGTGGATGGTCAGCATCAGGGAGAGCAAGTGTGCTTGGTTTTTGCTATTTCCTGTAGGGCAGACCGGTATCTGTCCCGCTGAGCTTTGCCTCAGGGCAGCTCAGGGCTAGAAAGAAAGACCAAGTGGGAACAAGATCGAGAGTATGGATACAAGAGATGGACGGCTCATTTACATTGCACCTATGCAGATCAGCCCGGGGACATTATGATGAATGCAAAACTCAATGGTGAAGGAACAACCTGCACTGTGTCAAACCATTGACTGTCTGTGAGAGTGTTTCCTCAGTTCAGTTTGCTTCTGAGTAGAATAATGTCATTTTGACTACACAGCTTTATTCTTTGCAGCCCAACAGCACTTCTTACTGTTGTGAACAATTTTTTATCTGGACGGCCATATTTAACTGTGAGCCGCTCCCCACTCATCCGTCACATATCAAACCCCTTACAGTATTCATTCTGGAAGAGCGGTTTTCTACCGGACATGCTCCAAGAGTAGAGCTGAAGGGCTAGCACAAAGCTGTGGCAGAAGTGTTTGCAATAATGAGGCAATGCCAAGCAACTGCACAGTTTAGTTGGTGAGCTGTCTCCGTCTCTCAGATGTGTCCCAACAGGGCTACAGTACATGTCACCCATGACATACACTGATGAGTTTCAGCGTGTGTGCTGCGTGGCGGTGGGTGGGATGTCATGTGTGTGTGTGTGGTTCAAGGGCACGTGTGTGCAAATGTGCACGGTGTATGTACTGTATGTGTGCATATGTTTGTG
>JAOWBC010001387.1:5125012-5135201 GCA_028566105.1 Hypoplectrus providencianus | reverse complement strand
GTGCTGGCATGGCAATCACAAAGACTCTACTCAAAGAAACCCAGACCAGTTAATTGGATTCAAAGTTTGGAGAATTTGGCTTAATTTTATCTCCCAACAACAAATGTTTCCATCATCATGGGCTAATTTGTCTGTTCAAACAGTCTATGAAGCTTTGTCAGTTGATTAAAAAGGCTGCAATTTCTCCAATAAATCACTCCATGAATCCTTTGGAAGATAAACATTGTTAAATATCTGAGGCTTTGCCTGGCTGAGATAACATCGGCCTCACTTTGGGCTCAACTGCAATCCTGCATTCAGTTTCCGTCCCAACGGCTCTGCTTTACTTCCACTAACAGCTATTAAGAATAAATCTTTATATCTTTATCCCAGCCAAAATCATCCACCCATAAAAAGGAACATTTATATGAAGTATGAACAACCTAATAAAGAGGTGTTTTTGGTAGCCAGTCTATTCTCACAAACAAGTTTATTTGATTTGTTTGTTGAAAAATGTAAGAAGCAATTCATATGGTGTCCTATGAAACGAAAGTTGCTGTTTTAAACATGATGATCACTGTGTCAAACATTTTAGTCAGGTGAAATCAAACTACTTAAGGTTGGCAACAAACCAATTGTTTAAGGTTAGGAAAACATATAGAGAAGGCTTTAACTCACTGAACTGCAGGCTGATGTTCTATCGATGACCTAAAACATGAGTGAATATTTTTACAACAGGATATGAATGGGAATGAACACCACTCTCATAGATTAGAGCCTTGAGTTTAATGCCTCCATAGTTTGAATGCAACAAGAATGCAAAAAACGAATATATCTGTATATTCAACATAGTCCAGAAAGAGCATAAATAAATAAATAAGTAGTAATGAGATTCATAGTGTATTACAACTTAACTGGATGAGGAACTCTTTTAATTTTTAATGTGCAACTAGAGGATTTGTGCTAAATATCTAAAAATTAACCAATCTTCATGCTATGATTGTTAATTTCACTGACATCTTCACAACTTCTACGTCTGTCTTCTTCCACAGGGAAGACGACCTTCCTCCCAAGAGGTCATCATCAGTGAAGGCTTTCCACGCAGACGCCTCGTCCTCAGAGAATGACACGCTGACGTCTACCAACACCTACAACAGCCGCTACTGGCACAACCCCAAACCCAACTACGACACCAACTCCTACACACGCTACAATGGAGACACTCGCCAGACCTTCTCCGCTGCTGCTCACGGTGCACATGGACACGGACAGGCGCAGAACGCAGGACACGGCCACAGTACAGTGGTCACAGCACCAGGCTCGGCTCCGCTGTCCCGCCACGCGCAGCACACTACGGCGACGACCACATCGTTCGCCAACGGCAGCCACACACTCCCACCACCCAAGACTCTGGTGGTCACCACGAACTCTGCCCCGTCCCCTCCCGCCATGGTGCGCAGCAACGGCTCCGTGAGCCTCAAACCGGTGGTGACGTCCACACATGGGCAGCACACACACTCCTATGCGGTGAGCCAGGCCACGCTGGAGCGGATGGGGGCAGTGCCCGTCATGGTGCCCGCCCAGAGCAGAGCAGGCTCGCTGGTGTGAGGTCTCATCTGATGGACTGTGAGCTCTGACGGATAGACTAACTGAGTGTTTGGTTGTGACATTTTAAACCCGCTGATGACAAATATGGGCTGAAGCAGCCCGCTGCCCTTTACAACCGTGTCTTTCTGTATGTCTCGACCTCTTTATCTCAAAATAAACAATTTTTACAGTGCAGAGTTCATTTAATGCCAATTCCTTGATGGAAGGGACCCTTTGTTTTGTAGAAAAGCACTACATGGAATCTGATCATCCCCTTATTGGATGGATTTTCCTGACTGGTGTGGTGGGAACTATTTTTCAACCACTTGGATGATTTCACAAAGCTGGAGTGAAATTTCCTGCAGAACCTGGATTCCCAGATCTTTTCAGGGCTGGATCATTGTGATGATTGTGTTTTTGTTTTGTTTTTTTTGTTTTTGGTTTTTTTGGACAACACAAAGCATTTTCATCTCAGTGTGTCCACACTGCATGGTCAGACAGAAGCAAGCTTGGATTCCCATATTAATGCATGTGTCTCTTGTTTAAGGGTAACAAATTAAGTCCATATTTCTAATAATTTCTTTTCACAGTTGTAATTGTGATTGATGGTTGTGACGATGAGGATTATGCATTGAAAAAAGTGAATGTTCAGACGTCTGTTGGATGAAAGAGTGAAATGATATTGGGTGAAATGGCCTTAGAAGCTTAGGGAGAGGGGTTTTATTGGGTGCAATACATCACATAATATACTTTATTTCATTGAATGCAAACATTTTAATTCTGTTTTCGCACTTTTCAGAGTCATTTTATATCAAAACTGCTGTCTTACAAACAATAACGCAGTCTTACTAATTACATGCTTTACCCACACAACATGTATCAAAACTTTTCTGCACTTACAGAATACTGGTGATGTTTAAGACTGCACAAGGACTGGATTTTCACAACAGAAAGCTCCTGTTCCCCTGACAGAAACTTGAACCTGCAGATGGATATTGTCATAGTCTTTGCTGTGTTCATCCTTGTCGGTTCATGTTACATCAGCATCGCTTTGAGAAAACATGGATAAGAGGATGTCTTATTTCATAAATGCTTTATAAAGAGACAAATATATATTTAAAGGTGATTTTTTCCCCTTTGACAAAGGCTAACACCTATGGTTTTCTACTGTACATATTGTAACTAAAGCAGTAGGCTAGATTGTGAATCAAAGAAAAAAAATACATTAATGACTGATACATATTCTACAACTCATGTGTCTTAATTTTAAATCGGTTCTTTTTGTTACATTAGACGAAAAGCTGGGTTTGATAGTCAGTGTTATTGGTTTCAATGAAGGGATGTTTTTTGATTTTTTTTTTCCTTTACTGCCATTGCATTTCTGAGGTGAAAACAGTATGGTTTAACATTAATGGCCATATGTTTTACTATAAATAATAGACACCTATGCTGTATTAGTAGAAAGTATCACTGTGTTTCTGACCTACTGTATTTATTTTCTAACCAAATCTCACCAGTCTGTTAAAAAAAAAAGCTGTTACGGTGTTCCCAAATTTTAACAAACCTATTTTCTTATTGTGCATCGCCTGAATGCACAATACTAATAATTTCTTGTAGCTATGATGCAATATTTGATGCAGCAATTTATTTGTGTGTTACATCCAGTATTGGAAAGTGTGTTTGATTCTTCAAAGCAATTCCTCTTTGAATTTCATTTTAAGGTGCTTTTTTTTGGCATTTTAAGAAGTAAAAGAATTTGTTTGCTAACGTTACAAAAAAGTACTCCAATTTATGACACGTATAATCTCATGATTTATGGTGGACATTTGTTTTCATTAATATTATTTTGTCAAAATTACTTAACTGAAAAAAAAAAAGTTTCTTATGGGGACTATTCAATGTATTAATGTCCTTATGTCATTTCCCTGTAGTTATATATTACACTAAAAAACTGATTTAGAGAGTAACAAAACGGCTGGAAGCTTTATTGGTATTATGTTAATATCTTAGACAAGGAGAAATATACAGGAAACATAAACAGAATGCTCTTTAATCTCTATATTTGGATGATATAAAAAATAGATACAAACCAAGGTGTTATAACTTTCTGTTATTGATGTCTTGCATTAAAGCTGGGGTAGGCAGTTTTTTAATGGGCAATATTCCACAATAATCTTTCAGAGAAAAGTAGATTTACGCAGTCATCTGTTTGGAAGGAATATTTCATGGCAGTGTCTATGCTGTGAATATGTTTGCTACTTGTAAATAGTATGCTCTTGGGCTGGTTTTACAAACAAAGTAATAACATGCATAATGACATAATTTCCCCCCTGAGGCCAACATGCATGTTTGAAACTGAATCCACTTTCATTGATCAATGCTCCCAGTCTGTGTTTCTGTTTCAAGACAAGCAGATTCCCCTCACTCACTACAGTGGGCAGGGATAAAAAACAAACAAACAAACAAACAAAACAAAAAACAATCAATCACTATATACCAATGTCGTTGATGTCTTACCCTTAAACCACCCTTAAGCTCACAAACACACTGAAAGGCTTGGTGTGTCGGTTAAGATGCAGTTGATAAGTTAAAAAAAACAAACAAACAAAGAAAAAAAAAACAGCTGGTTATTTGTGTGATTTAAACAGCTGTCTATGCAGCTGTCTTTTTTTACTTAACATGACAGCAGATGGATCAGTGTGGATTGCACAACACAACATATACCTCGCATTGTCGCTCTCTCACTGCTTTGGCATCATTCTGTGCTAAGAAAGACCTTTTCATGCAAAGTGTCAAGTAAAGGCACTGTCCTTTAGAGGACAGTCTTTCAGGTACACATTGCAGAAGTAGAAGAGGACAGCTAACGAGCAGCGCCACCCCAACAAAAGTCATATCATGCACTCACTTAGTCAGTCAGGCAGTGGCATACATTTAGCAATCTGTAGGGCTGACCCCCAGCGGTCAGCGGAGAATCTAGCCTGTGATGGGAGACAAGCCAATCACAGTTTGTTTCAGAGGGAGGGCATCCCTATTGGCTGTGTTACAAATGCAGATGCATGCACATGTCCCTTAAGACGTTGAGAGCCTGATTCACTGGTGGAAATTCCTACAGAAAAAGTATGCTATGCCAGCATGCAAACAATTGCCCATGCTGCAAAGCAACACAAAAAGGAAGATGAACAAAATAAAGACAATGTAACAGACAGTCAAAAAAAACAAACAAACATAAAAACACATCAGTATTGATGTTACTTATGCTGTAGCCTTCTGTTTCAGGCTAAATCAAACCTACGTTCATTCACATAAAGTATTTAATCCCAATAGGCTTTAAAGACGCACGTTTGCAAAGAGACCAATTGCTCTGATAGAATTGTCTTGATATAATGGCGCAGGAATCACAAAAGGATGATTGAAATGAAGAACTAGAACTTATATGGGTTACTGTATGAAATGAGCTATGCCGGCGCTAGTCTGGTGGGAGGGGCTTGGGTCAGGGAGGGGAGAGCTATTGCATTTTTAATTAAACTGCATACCCCAGCTATAATTCACACATTTACGTAGTCATGTAATAGACCCATTGAGAAGTGGGCCTGCCCTTTATACACATCTGGTGAAACAGTAATACTTAATTTCTCCTGTTTTTTTGCCTGAAAGTCATTATATGAACATCTTCTAGTTTAGTCCCAGATCAATCACAAATATGTTAGTTCAATGACGTTTTGTCCCAGTCTGACCACAGCTGTACACCCACTCAGTGTTTTTACAGGCATTGTTATCCAACATGTTTTTTTATTGTTTTTTGTTTGTTTCAAGTCCTCCTGCTGTGTAGCAGAGCTACTTTGGTAAAAATCCATCTGCAGTTCACACACACACATTGATTCCTCAATAGAGCAAGGCTTAATGAGGTTAAATGATCAAAGGTTATTTATTGCCTCGCCTCCTTTATGTCTGACACTGTTTTCAGGATAAAGTCTTCTGTCTGTGTAGAGTTCACTCACTGTCGCTCCCAGCGTCCCTGTCCTGAGCACTGGCTGACAACATTTACAGAAGAACCTCTCTTTAAAGATCTCTGGCTTTATTCTTTTCAGAGAAAAAATTCAGGATGGAAAAGCTAAACAGAGATTATTTTACTCTCACTCTGCCCTCTGTTTGCAGAAGCATTGGAGGAAAGAGAGCACAATCAGTAGAAAACTACTGAGGCTTGAACCCAGACTAAATAAACATCTCATCTTCTACCCCCCGCCATAAGCTGGCATGTGGTACACAAGGTGGTGAATGGGTTGTGTATATAGATAAATAATGACATGTGACATATTGCCAATAGTAAAACCAATCTGTAAATATGTATAAAAAATACACCTTGTTCTTACTGTTGGGTTGAATTGAAATAGGAAAAATAACACTGGAACTTGTAGTGAATAAATATTGTTAATACATTCTAATTGGCTTGTTGCTCATTTGTTTGTGTGTTGCATGTTTTATCTGGCATTGTGCAGTTTCTCTGCCTTTTTCATGTGTATAACCTCACTATGGACATTTAGTTTTTTTAATTGCTTAATGTTTAGTGACAGCTGGTGACTCCAAATTGCCCGTAGGTGTGAATAACAGCATGAAAGGTTGTCTGTAGACAAAGTCTGGACCTGTCCAGGCTGTACCTCACTACTAGCTTAGTGTCATCTGGGATGCCTCAGGTCCTCACCCACCCACCAGCTGCTATAAGTTTTTGATAAACTGTGCAGCCAAAATACAGACAAAAACAAAACTAAACCATTTCAAACAGTAAAAACAATTGACAGTTTTTTTAACTGGTCATTAGAGCATTAAATCATGCATTCTGTTATAGAATTTAGTATACAAAAAATAATAATAAATATGTTTGTGCTGTTGTTGCATTTTTCATGAAAATCAACAGAAAAATACATTTAGCGGGTTATGATCAGGACAGGTGTTTTCAGTTTCAGTGAAAGTCAAAACTTTAACAATCTATTTGCTCACTCAGGACATCATTGAGACACAAGGACAAAGATGAAAGGAATATTGATCAGTAATAAATTACAGTGATGCAAAAGAGATGCAAGAGGACAATATCAATGACAAACACTTCTTTCAGAAGATTGTAAGTGGATCCACCACGAAGAAACAGAAACATTGTGCAATATTATGGCTGCGCATAAGTATAATGTCGATAGATGCTGCATAAAATGTCTCATTTTCAAAGTGTATTGTCTTCCGAATGAGCTGCTGCTCTAATATGAATAACATATTTCAGGATTTGCTCAGCTAGCTTTCTATGAAATCCATTCATCGAGCCTTTGGCATTCCTGCAGGCTGTTAAGACAACCATAAAGATAGGAGCCGTGCAGAATAACAACATGAAGAATATGCAAGTGTGCTAGTTTCTTCATGCTCATGTGCTTTCTATTCCCAAGACAAATAGAGTATTACTGAAAAAATGAAATGACTTCAAGGTAAAGAGAGGGATCAAGAAAGATGCATGAGCAGATACTGTCAAAAATACACATTCAGATATTATCAATTAATTCAATATTTATGTTTTTACACTTGATACTTGCCACAATTCCATAATATTATGCTAATTTATGATTGTTGGGGGTGCAAGCAATATATTTTGCATCACATTAAAGAACTTGGCCATTTCCCTGTAATTGAGAGATGTGATCTCTAATTCTCACTGCAGATATTTTAACTTGTTAGCAACTAGCAAGGTGGCTAAAGCTAAGCACGGGTGTTACTAATAACACTAATGATGCTCCTGCAGGGCCCCACGGTGGCGCAGTGGTTAGCACTCACTCAGCCTTACAGTAAGAGTGCTTGGTGCCGAGGGTCGCGAGTTCGAATCCAGGGCTGGGCACTTCTGTATGGAGCTTGCAGGTTCTCCCCATGGGTGCGTGGGTTTACTCCGGGTACGCCGTTTTCCTCCCACAGTTCAAAAACTTGCACATTAGGTGAGTTGGCAACTCTAAATTGACTGTAGGTGTGTGCGTGAGTGTGTTTGTCTGCCCTGCGATAGGCTGGCCACCTGTCCTGGGTGTACCCCGCCTCCGGCCCGATGCCGGCGTAGATAGGCACAGCCTCCCCGCGACCCGGGATTACCTGGATGAATCGGTATAGACAATGAATGAATGAATGAATGCTCCTGCACAGGTGTTCCATTGATAGTGACAATGAGCCATCATGAGCAGTGCCAGCTGCCTGAAACCAAAGCAGGTAAACTGAATTCATCAGAACTTTATTTTACACCTCTACTTTTCTTTCTGTGATGTGACAAATTCTCTGAAATGCTGAAGGCCCACAAACTACAGTTCCTACATCAACCACTTGATGGCAGTGTGTATATACTTATTGCAGCCAGGATGAAAATCTGTTGAAATCGACTAAGTTTCAAATCCCACCACAAGAGTTCAGGACTGTAAATCCTAAACCATAATTATAATAGACAAAGGTATCTAATGGTGGCGGATTAAGTTACTGCACAATAGGGTAAAATGACTTGCAGATGAAAGAATGTCTTGATGAAATCTCAGTGGTGTTGGTTTACTTCTCATCTGGAATTCCACCAGTATTCCTTCATTCTTCCTGTGATCCATTTTGAGCCATTGTGAGCTGTTGAAATGCAGGAGCAGAATGGGCAATGGACCAGAGCTCATGAGGATTGGGCTCATTATTTGCACACAACTTGCTGAATGTGTACATGTGTGTTTGCACAATTTGGTTACTTTGTGATGACTTTTTACTGGTATAAACACTTTAGGGTTTTTATAGGCAAAATGTCAAGTGAGGTTTTGAGTAAGGTATGAGGTAAGGTGTGTGTGTGTGTGTGTGTGTGTGTGTGTGTGTGTATGCGTGTGTGTGTATGTTTTCAACTATTATTGTGAGAATTATTGTGAGAACCAAATTGAGTAGAGTTTACTTGAAGGAGCACTTTTTTTGGAAAGTGCGACATTTTTTGGTTTTAAATATAGGCTGTGAACAGTTCATACAATTACTATCAATAATAAAATTTGTAAGAAGCACTGTGTGAATTCATGTGCAATTGTTAGAAGTGATGTCAAAAGATAGTGTTTTTAAGTTCAACCCAATCTTTTGTTTTTGGTGCCAAATCTTAAGGAAGTGTACTATGTGTTTTAAACAATTTTGTACACTTAACATGTACATGTCAGTTTGGAATATATATCATATACAATAGTGCTGGAGCCATATGGTGGCGTAGTGGATAGCCTCGCAGTAAGAGTGCTAACCAGGGAGTCTGGCCTGCAGCTCTTTGATATGGAATATCTTCTATATCTGCCTGTTTTCCCTATGTCAGTGTGTCGTTTGTCTCTGAGTATTCTGGCTTCCTCCCACTTCTCAAAACATGTAGCTCTAAATTGTCCATATGGTGTGAGTGAGAGCGTGAATGGTCGTCTGTCTCTTTGTGTCGGCCCTGTGATAGACTGGTACTCAGTCTCTGGCCCAATGTTTCCAACCCCTAACCTATAAGCCGTTAAGGACAATAAAAATGAATATACAATACTATATTGTACTTTGAAAGTCTCTGATTGGCTGCTTGTCTTTGTCACAGTGAGGCTGGTGTATGACATCATAGTGGCGTTCTAGAATGTGTGAATAGAGGCACATAGTTCTATAGACTGGAGATCAGAGTTTATAACACAATCAGAATCACTAGACTTGAGAAAATCCTAGAGACGGAGAGCTACTCTGAGGTTATCGTGTATTGACCTCAGTCATCAAAGAGTCTGCTGATCCGTCTGCCTCTAGATGTGGGTCTACGCCGAGGCAGAAAGTGTTTCTATGTTGCTGTCAGTCCACAATACAGTAAGTCCTCTCAGACTCACTAAAACCTCCAAATGGATTTTTTTAAAGGACACAATTTCAAGAGGATCAGAGCTAAATCAGTCAGTAGGTGGAGAAAGTGTTTGATGTGAGACTGTGTATGATTGCCAAAAATGCAAACATACTATGTGTGTATTGTCATTTCTAAATTGACCTTTTAGGTCAATTATACTTTATTTAATTCAACTTCAATTTCATTTGCATTTCGTTTCATGTAATGTGGCTAATTTGGAGCTTGGTAATATGCAATAACAAGTTAATAATATTGTTTGTTTTGTAACGGTGCAATTTACGGTTGTCTCTACGTTCTCTTGATTGCTTGTGTCATTTCTTTTTTTCGCATTCCTTTTGTATTGAAAAAGTGTTTCTTCAATTACTGTAACTTCCTAAGTATTACATTAATTCTGCAGTTATAAATCATAAAGATGGCCGTCCCGGTCGTGACAATCACTTTATCTCCTGCTACCGATGCAATAGAAACCATCTAACGACCAAAATGCTATCATGGGCTAAATGGTGACCAAGTCCTACAATTTCCTTTGTCTTTGCAAGCTTGTACAAAGTTAATGATGATAAAACTTTAATCACTTTTACAGCTAAGTCAGAATTGTGGATACAAATGTGGCTAACATCATTTTGGAGACCAGCTATGACCCCTTTGCTGTTGACATATGAACGCCATTCATATGACATAAGTGTGCAATTTCAGTCACCATAATCAATTTAACCATTCAACTATCATGAATTAATCATGATTATAATTCATCAT
>JAOWBC010001387.1:5075863-5101298 GCA_028566105.1 Hypoplectrus providencianus | reverse complement strand
GCTCACAGGACATTGTCAGGGGTAAGTCAGTGAGAATGCACTACACTGGTTATGCTGATGCCACACAGATTCATGTTAAACAAACCGAACTATCCCTTTAAAGGACTAGGAAGCAACAAGAAACAGGCTGGAATTAACTATGTTAATTGTTATTAACAAGACTTTCAGAAAATTCACATAAATAAAAATACACAAGGCAGACTATGGAGGAAAGGGCCTTTTATTGTCTATTCAAAACAAAGAAATTAATACAACCAATAGAGGACTATTAAAATAAGGTAGCTGTTTCTGCAATACTCCAAAAGTGGAAATTAAACATGATCTTATCTAACTTAATGAATACACAAGTAAACAGTCCAACAGTTGCTCTTTATTTTAGATTTTAGATATGCATTTATAATGCATCAGTTACCAAATTGCATGCTTCAGTCAGGATCCCCGGCTTGACCCACAGAAAGTGAGAACACCTCAGCAGGGGGAACTCATCCCATGCAGGGGGTTATTTGTTCCACTCGGTGTATGCATCATTTCACTATTTCTATGTAAACCATTTGACAGGCAGGGAGCTGTTGAGATCTGAGAAATGGAAGGCCACAAGATGTATTAAGATACTAGACCCTGTGAGAGCCGGTCTGAGATCCAGAGATTTCTGTCGGGTTTGAACTAGCGCTTGTGACATTTCAAATCACATCACTGGTTAGGTCAATGTTTGCTTTTAATCCAACATCAAATCCACATTTCTACATCGGCCCCAATTCTATCACACAGCATATGGATGATGTCAGATTAGATAAAAAGGATTGTGGGATTTATATACATCTGTTAGAATGTCTGAAATGTCAGCTTCTTTGACAAGAAAGGGTACAAAATAGCAAAAATGCATTATAGAAGCCATGATCCATGATCCTTTATAGCTGCTGACCATTATTATGATGTCTGATTATGATGTTACTGAGGCTCAGTGGGCTGTGAGGAGCTGTAATGTAGTGAGGAAATGGAAAAGAAAATTGACTTTTCTTCACAGTTTCCTACTTTCCAATATTACTGTGTTAGTAAAATAAGTCGAGAATAGCGGCAATGCAAACTGACAGCTTTGTTTGTCTCACATTGACGAAAAGCAGAAAAGCAGATTCAAACCAGTAAAATGTTACCCTGTGGTAACTTAAGTGTTTCATTC
The DNA here is from genome assembly GCA_028566105.1 of Hypoplectrus providencianus. Classification (NCBI taxonomy): domain Eukaryota; kingdom Metazoa; phylum Chordata; class Actinopteri; order Perciformes; family Serranidae; genus Hypoplectrus; species Hypoplectrus providencianus. The sequence goes on along the minus strand of JAOWBC010001387.1, from coordinate 5,100,121 downwards.
AAATAAATTGTGCCAGATACTGCTCATGTTTGACATTATTGGAAATATTATTGAGTATATCTACGCTTGATTGTGTATGTTAATTATTTATTTATGTATTTTTTAATTTCACAACAAAATATACAAATTGATTTGAATCTGACATCAAAGCTAACCACCAGCTAAATTTGCTTGCAGAACGATTATACTGACAGCATGTAATGTACCTAATATAATGAGGGTTATGTTAAAGTAAGCCTTCAAGCCCAGACCAGAGCCCCTTACTGGTCTCTTTAAGGAATACACTCCTCCAACCATGAAGCCACTAAATATTACACAATGTAGCCAGCAAATCAGGATTTGACCACCTGAATCAGTGCAGAGTCCACACTGCAGAACCTTCATATACATATATTCAGTGTCGTCTGCTATTCTACACAAATGCTGCTTGAATGGATGGCCGTGAGGGACCAGGGAGGCACAATCTGCCACGCACTCTGTTGTCATTGGTTTAACGTCACTCGCTTCCTGAGAAGTTCTGCACTTTTTAAAAGTTTATTGACACGTCTGACATTTCAACGCAATAAAAACTTTCAGCACTCGATACTCTCATAACTTTAGTACCACAGATTAAAAATGTGTTTCATTATCAGCTTTGGCATTTGCTAGGCGCTTCATTTGTCATCATTGAGTTTAGACTGTTTACCATGTTTCCAATCTAATCTTCTACAAGCCTTATTTTCCTGCTTAAAATAGAGGAAAACAACACACTGATGTGAGCTGCTTTAGTTCAGCTGTTAATCAGATTCATCATTAGCCGTTGTCCTCCAGGCATATTGTTCGACTTGTAAATGAGATACTGAATTACAAGGTTACGGAACTAGTTCCCCTAGCTAATGACCACTCCACCCACTGAACATGGAGCTGCAGAAAGAAGAACCAGGACAAGACTAATCTGATGGTTTCAAAAATTGACAAGACATAATTGCTCTGCTGTATTCTGTCACACATACTCTTAACACATTCATACGATGGTCTTGGTTAAAACTTAATTGTGGTTGACTGCAGGTTGTCCATTAATTCCTGAAAATAGACACCTACTACATGGGTCAAAACCTTCTTTCACAATTTATTGTAATTATTTGGAGCCCTCAGTGTAGTCCTTCAGGCTGTAATGGACAGTGCTGTGGAAATCTTGCTAATTCTAGCTAGTTTTTAACAACCATGAACTTGTTTGTCAACAGGACACACTATAATTGGTCGTGTCATGTGAACGAAGGCATTAAGAACATTTCCATTGCATAAAATCATGATAAGTTGGTAATGATCATTCCTGATATCTTGTTACCAGGGAAATGGAGTTGTGGCTTGGCAAAGACATACGATTTTGATGGCAAAACCTATGAAAATATAATTCAGTGTTCTTATTTTATTTAATTGTTTTCCTTGGCAAGTGACTGTGGTCTAAGTGGCTTAATACCCTTTCAGGTTTCCTCTGAAGAGGCACTGCTGTGGCCTCGCTGTTGTCCATCAACTCCCAATAATGGGCATCACGTCAGACATTCACTCCTTCATACGCAGCCGACAATAGAGTTTTTTGGCACTTTTTCGTTTCATGGTTGCTGCTTTTAATGTCGAATTGTATTTCATTCTTGTCTTTATGGAGGCACAACATGCACAGGCATGGGGAACCACCAGTGGATATATTTATATATATATTCATAATCCCTGCCTTGAAAATGATTCAGTTTCTGGTTTTTGTTTGCTCATAGGCCTGGACAATTTTTATACATGATGTTTATATTGTGATATTAGATTATAGATTTAAAAATTCAGATAATGCAATGATGTAGCATGAATGTGTTACCTTTCCTTGTTTTAAAGCCATGATCACACGAAAGGGATGTAACCTTTTGTACTAACCACTTCCAGCTGTGCTAATCATTGCCTTTTCCACCTTAGTCAATATATCTTTATGACTCATTATTATTTGTCAAAATGTCAATGTTTTATTTATATGATTAAATATTGTGTTTTTTTATTTGAAAAGCACCAAAGGTTAACTCTGAATTATTATCACAGTATGAGTGTTGTGGTTTTGGGGGATATTTGAGTTTGTGCATGTTGCCTGGCCTCCTTACTAATAATTTGTCTCTTTCTCTGTGTTTTTTTTTTGGGTGCTGTTTCCTGACTGTCTGCATCCTGAACCTTCATCTGTGGATCTCAAACTACAGGTAAAACACAACCAGTTCTTATGCAAATGACCGATGAGGCAACCTGTGTTTTGAGGGTCAACTTTCTCTTTGTGTATGTATGTGCTGTGGGTAACTGCCACTTGCAAAAGGCAGTATTGGTCCAACTGAATATTATTCCTGTTGCTATTTTGAAGGATGGACAATACATTAAAAAAAAAAAATGTTTTTTTTTTTCCATTTCTAAATAATTCCAGTCCTCTCAGCGTTCTCCCACATTAGACTATGCTGATTTTGACCATTTGTTGCTTGTTGTTGTTTTTTCCACCCCATGCAGTGACAGCCATATGGTTAGTTGTGTGTGTGTGTGTGTGTGTGTGTGTGTGTGTGTGTGTGTGTGTGTGTTTGTGTGTGTGTGAGAGAGATGAATTGTATTTGTTAGTTTCAGCTGCCTTGGTGGCAGAACAGCTCACAGCCTAAACCCAAAGATCAGAATAACGGCTGCACAGCAGAGCTCATTGTCAGAGTGTTCAAAGCTCTGTGTGTTTCCTGCTGTAGGTGGTCTGAAGTCAGAGGAGATGTAGGCAGCAACACTGGAGCAGGTCGCCATTATTCCTGACAGGAGGTCACATTTGGCCTCGCTGTCACTTTACGTGTTGGTAAAAAAGCCTGTTTCATTTTTTTCACAACAGCTCATGTGTAACAAAGCTAGCGTTTCAATATAAAGCTGTCAGTACTGTGAGAGCGTGCTTTTACTGCCCTACAGATGTCATAGATGGATATATGGAGACCTACGAGGTTACAGTGGACAACTGAGAGAGTGAACAGGCAAGTAGTTAACAGTCTGGAAACATTTTCTCACCCACAATCTCTGTATTGTAGCACAGTTGATGCACATCTCATATATTAATTCGAGACTGAGCCCTCAGAGTTTCATCCTGGAACCAATCAACCTTATTGTGACACTGATGATTCATGTTTACAGTGGAAGCTTGGCTTCATGTTTCTATGGTGCAGTCGTCCTGAATTAATTACAAAAAGCATAATTCTGAATAAATGAGTAAGAAGGGTGATCACACATACAGCCGCAGTATTGTCTGAAACAAATTGATAATCTTGCATAACGCCATAGAAGCACACATAACAGTTCCTTTAAGAGTAGGACTTCAGGACTATCTCCCATGTTGAAACAATAATCATAAAAAAAGAATCCTGCATAGTTTGATGGTTGAGATGGTGTCAGTGTCTGACAGCGTCAAATGGTGCGTAGAAGTTCCGCATCAGAAACACAGTTAGACATGGCTGACAGGCTGACATGGCCAACATGGTTGGTGGTCTTAATCCGGAGGGAGGACTTATACTGACAGGAAATGTGGACGTGGACAAGCTAACAAGTGTTCAGAGACTCAACAGGAGAATCCTCAGGAGAACAGCTGAGGTCAGTGTGAAAATTCAGCAGCTGATACAGGAGAGAGGAAGAGCAGACTGACCCTGTGTGTAGAACCTACACTTACACTGTCAGTGGAGGGAAACATTAGAAGTCTGGCTTTTTTTTTTTTTTTTGACGGATCCACATTGACAGCATCCAGGGCAGAGCTGAGAGCCTGTGCAGCTCATTGACTGAAATATTTAATAACTAACAAAATAATGTGTCAAATGTCAGATCTTCACCAAACATGTGACAGTTTGAATTGAATCCAGTGTCAGAAGTTATCCTGAGACTCAGGTAGCTGTGTGTGTTTTCTGCCTCAGTGAACCAGGAGCCTCTCATGTTGGGGAGCCCAGGGTTGTTGTACCCTGGGGCTTTAAGAGCAGCCTTATCAAAGGTTTGCATCCATGTTGTGAACACACACACACACACACACACACACACATACGTACATATACACCAGTCTAAAAGAGTGTTAGTGTTTATTCCCTCCGGACACACTGCAGCATCAGGGAATACCCTAGCAGCTTTACAATCAAGTCAAAATATGACATCACAAGTCAAATGGTCCAGAATCTGGCATGAATTTGTGTCAGAGACGGTGATGTTAGACCAATAACATTCTCTGTATAAGTTATACCAGAACCTTTCCATGATCATTGCAGAATATTTTGTGGTTTCCTGCAAGAGAGAGATACCTGAGAGATATGGTGCAGCATTGTCAGCCCAAGAAATGAATCTTTCCCTCAGGCTTTAGAACACTAATCATACCAAACGTACCAAATGTTTATCACACACAATTATTTCTTACATCCAATGTACCTCTTTTTTGCACTGTTTATTAAAGGAGCAAGTACAGGAGTTTTTCCTGAATGAAATTATGGGTAGGTTGAACAAAATGGTCATTGTTTTCTGTCATATTCTAAGAAGATTTGCTTTCATAATCCAAATTTAACACGATGAAAGCACAGTAACTATGGAAACTGGGGAAGTAGTTAAATTTGCTAAATTCAAATTACTTAGACTAACTAAAATAAGCTGGGCTTTATGGAAAAAGCCCTGTGTTTTAGTGCTACAGAGACCTTTTTTGTCAGTACCACAGCACAGTAAAACTGTGTGCTGATAAATCTTCGGTCTGCTTGGCAGTCAGTTAACAAGGGTTCCACAATAATGTAACATTATCAATTAGCCAATAGATGTGGCTGAGTCCTGCTGATTTACAACTCCTGCTGACTAAACATGATCATGCTAGATTCAGGAGCCCCAGATTGGTAGTATACAGTCGCAAACTACTCTTAAAATGGTATTTTACAACAATAATGATATTAAACTTGCCACTAATTTCCATGATGCTTAATATGAGCAATAACTTTTTACAACACCCATGAGAGAAATCATAAGACACAGAAAGGGAGGTGCAGCGTACCAGGAGTGGGAGTTACTTAGTCCTCGAGCCTCCATGGTAAAACTGTTGATGTCAGTGAGCATGAAGAATGGTGGTGTGACAGTTTAATAAAGTTAAAAGGTTTCTGCTGTGGAGATTCAGATCTACACTTCAGGCTGTCATGGTGGGACATCTATCAGAGCTGTATGAGACAGAAAGGAGGAGGAGGAGAAGGACACACTGTGAGAGAGCCACACAGAAAGAAAGAAAGAAAGAAGACCATTTTTACCCTTGAACATGATCAGGGTGTCAGGCAGATACAGTGGTTGAAAAATGTTTTCTCACACATCAGAATGCATGCATCACTTCAGTGTTCTCCATTAGTGATTTCATGTTGAATGACTTCATAGGCTGCATAATGCAAATTACTCTGGCCCTACAAATTAAAATGATCAGAGCATTAATTGACAAAACCCTTGAGCCAGCTTCATCTGCTGAATTAAGAACGTGTTTAGATATATTTCGCTTTAAAAGCAACCGTACATGCAGCAATGTATCCCTGCTTTTTTCCCTTCTGATCTGTTTTACAACACAATTCTGGGAACTCTAAATCTGGAACATAATCATTGGTTGACTACAGAAACAGCTTGCTAGCTGAGCCCACTGGTGGGAAAAGGCAAAGTGTCCAAGTACAAGAAGAACAACACAGCCATTAATCAAATGTTCTCAGCACAGTCAAAGATAATCAGCTGGGGGTCTGGTGTGATATAGCCACCGGGGCCGGATTCACTAGAAATAGACATAGAAGCTTGTCAGATCAGCGAAAGAAACTACAGCTTCAAGAGTCATTAGTTTCAGGGTGCAACCACCAGAGACTGTCTGCCAATTTACTGTTAATGATACAGTTGTGCTGGTCACTCCAGCATCAAGCAGGAGGGGTGCTGTAAATACGTGGTGTGGTTAAAATAGATTACAGAATGGACAGAATTGCTTGCAGTCATGATGTAGAATGGATTGTCTACACATGAAGAAATCAGGAAGTGAAGTTCATCTGCTGGACATTTACATTCTCTGATTACGCCAACATTCGATCTGGTAGACCAGGGTCCAAGATTATGGTCATAGTTTGTCCTCTCCCAAGCTAAAGACACCACTCAATTATTCTAATTTTAACAAGTCTTAGCAGATACTGTTTTGTAGATCGTTACAGGCCTTTACTGAGGGTATTTGTGTGCTTCAAAATATATAAAAGTGAAATTTTCTCGAAGGTTTGTCTTACTGTGCAGACCTGTTATGTATTTCACTTTATTTCGTTTATCTATTTATTTATTTTCCACTGGACTTATCAGCAATACTTCAAAAATCAATTGATAAATCCCATTGGCTATTTGTCAGGGGAACTACTGCAGAGCTTATTTCCAGGTTGGCCTTCAAATATATGTAATCCCTCCAACCATCAATGAAAAATAAATAAATAAATAACAATAAATACTTAATGGAAAATGAAGTGGTCTAACATCACTTCACCTCAAGAAAGAAAACAAAAACATGTATTTTCTCTCCAAGATACTACGTCATTCAAGGTTTTCAACATGTAATCCATACTAAAATCCAAAGCATTGCACCTCCATCACAGCACTGCAACAGATATGCATCTGTCGCCATTAGGCCATGAACCCATTACCTGAGTCTTAATTTAGAATGCTAATTTTGAAAGCTGTGCATCAGTGACTAAGACAATGACAGAGAGAGAGATAGAAGTGAATTAAGGGTATTCATGTGATATCTGAGTCACTCTTCCTGAGTGGCAAACATTTTACAGACAACATGTGTTTTATTATATTCAAAGTGCAGCTATATACTTCACTTACACTAAGCCTGAGACTGAGAGCAAAAATTAATTACATTTACTCTAAGTAGTGTCCTCTCGTACAGTTAATTTCATCCTAATCGACTACGTCTTTCTGCTCTCTACATTAGTGCGTCCATTGTATGATAAGCCAACAAGCATTCAGCATTTGAGGCAAAGGCAGCTGTAGTCAAACTGTGGCAATAATACAGCTATCAGTTGACCAACACATAAACTTATGTACATATTCAGTAGAAATATTGTAATATTCAGGTGAGAAGCCTTTTTAAAGACAAGAGACACATTTCCTTTCATTGAATCTTTATTTTTTAATATTATAAGCCATGTGGCAAGGGTATATATGATTTATGTAACTGTTGACTTGTCAACATGGGCATTTCATAGAATGAGAAATTTACAGTATAAATGACATAATACAATATCAATTTGTTTAAAGATGGTCATTCATAAGGTTTGACCAGTTGAAAACAAATATAAATATCTTTTCTTTACTTTTTGTTGTAACACAGATGTCTTTAGCATAATCTGATTATCACACAAGGAGAAATAAAATGTTTTCAGTGTTTAGCTATAACAGAATATTGAGATGGGCATGAAATGATTCGTCTTAGACGACAGATTTGTTTTTATTTTGTATTCCGTCTATGCAAGAAATTATCAGCCCTGCAATATCAGACTGACACCTCTGCCTACGATGAAATCACATATTTGTCATCCTGTCAACCTGACTCAACATCTGTTTACAGCGTCCTGACCGAGCAAGCCTAATGAATCTCACAGTAGAATTCGAGAACAAAATACATACACAAATTGGCATGAAAAAAACATGTTGATGCGGAAATTTCCAGCAGCGGATTACATATTTATATGTTCATTATCATATTAATAAGGGCTTGTTGGTTGTCTTCTTATTTGAATTTAAACTGAAACAGAAAATTCTCGATAGACAGAGAAAATGTGAAGCGCGTATTGGCGAGGAGCAACAGCATCGCACGCACATCCACACTTTTCTTTGGTTTGATGCCAGTCACCCAGCTGCCAAAAGACTGTTAATTAGCCCTGTGGTGTCAGTTGATTTCTGACAGTAAAGCATTGTGTGTATATGTGCACTATCTTGTTAGAATATAATGTATTCAATCAAATTTTTTCAGTCCCATGCTGAGACGGTGTTGACCAACAGAGCATTGGTGCCACATATCGGCTGTCTCTCTCCCACACACACATACAGGCTCGGTTACAGCGCTTCATTGTGTTCAGCGGTAGTAATTGGATGTCATGTAGGAGGACTAGGGAAGTGAGAGGGAAAACACGCAATGAAATGTTAATGGGATAAACTTTCTCCGTCAACTGAAAGAGGCCTGTTTCATCTGAACTTGGCCCTTCTTCAGACAAAATCCTTGCTTTAACCTGGCACAGAGCCGAAGAGTACGTCTGTATTTCATGAATATAGAGGGTGATTGCAATCTAATCTCTCAGATGTCAAACTGATGCGGGGAAGTAATATTCATGAGGTCGTAGATGGTTTCTTCCATGAAAATGTCAGTTACATGTACAATATATCTGCTTGAGGAGGGAAATGTCTTGACAGAATGTGGAGACTGAAATATATCAACAAAATATGAAGGATTCTCCTGACATTTCCTCTAGTTTTCCTACACTGTGCAGTGGCAACCTTATAAGACAAACTTATACACCTGCATGCTCTAGCAAATGGCAAATATCCAATCATGTGGGAGCAATCTAGTGCATCAAAAACAATGTCAATAAATGTATTTGTTGCCAAGAACAACCATTAACATTGGAATTATTATTATTATTTTTATTATTATTATTTGGTTATTTATATTTTTGAGGAACTTTAATAGTGGAATTTAATTGTATGTGCTTGAAGGGCTGGTTCAAGTTTGAAAAAACTGCTGATCTCCTGACATTTTTCACATTAAGAAAATACTGTTAAAATGCTAAAATATCCAGTGAGCCAGTCCGATGAGAATGCCCAGACTGGTTCAAGCTGAGTGGAATGCATCAACTCAAGTAACCAGGTAGCTGGTGGTTTGAGTTGTCACTTTCACAACAGCACTCCTGAATCTATAACACGTCAAGCCATGGAAGTGGAATAGCAGTGGAAGACCACAGTGGGTTGTTATCTTGTCAGCTAGAACAGGGGGAAATGCTACTGGTTTCTCAAATCTTGGCTTCTGCTGCCACATGTAGATAGTAAGGTCTAAACTTAGCTTACACAATACCAATCCATCTCACATAGTGTCAACGGTTCAGGCTTGTGGTTAATAGTGTTGGGAATATTTTGGCACACATTAGACCTGTTAACATTAGCTCAGTATTATAAAAATTCCACAGTCTATGCAAATACTTTTGCATTAAGCCATGATCATCCATCATGTCACAAGTATTATTCCATCTGAAGCTGTTTGGACCAACATTATAATGAGTCCAGTTTAATCAGATGGCCACAATCCACAGTCACCAGATTGGACAAGAGATTTACAGCATGAGGAGAGCTCACAAATCTGTTGCAACTGTGTGATGCTAGCTGCTATCCAGGCTGTACATTGCCAAAGGGAGGCCCATTACTGGCCACTGGATGTTGGTCTATATCCATTCATTTTGGAAAGGCGTCCATGGTGTGCTAAAAATGTATCCTAAGGAAGTTGGTATCTAAAGTGCCCTTCCTGTAGCAGCACCAAAAGGCTGGTTTGTGAGGCTTTGATTGCAGTGTCTATTGGACAGATGGCCCTCCCTCTCAGAATGAAGAGAAAGTACATGTCTTATGACTAAATGCATACAATGAGAAATCAAGTGGTGTTTTTTTTTTTTTTTTTGTTGTTGTTTTTTTTTTTTTTTTTTTGCAATGACTGAACACCATCTCCTCCCAGTGGTCCCAACACTCCCCTGGGTGCTCTATGGTTCCAGTCCTGGCAGCCCAGCTAACTGAGCTAATTAGCAGCTATTGGTAAGCTTCATTGAAGAAACAAGTGAAGCTTTGTGTCCATCATGAAACACAGTGAATCACAGAGGCAGAGCTGCCAGACTTCAGAGGGAAAACTAGAACTTCTTTTGTCCAAAACATAATCCAGTTGCATCAAAGTAAATAACATAGCTGGGGTGTGCTAATGCTGTGGTTTTCCTGCACAGAGTAGGAATGACTCCATTCCTCCCAAAGCAAGTCAGTATAGCATTAACAATTTTGAAGCTGTTATTTCTATCTAAAATAGTTATGTAATATTTGATTAACACGGACAACTTTATGTTTGCTAAGCATCAGCATGTCATCCTAGTTATCCAAAGCCTGTCCGTATGCTGACATTGGCATTTCGCTCAAAGCACCATGTGTGGACTGTCAGTTTTCCAAGGAGACAAACCTTAGAATAACTTCTGATGAGAGATAAAGATTTAAAAGTAAATCCTGACTGAAACATTTTTGTCCCTCAGGTGGTTCGTGGGTGTTATTTATATATTTATTTATTTATTCATTTATTTTTATAACCACCCCTAACTGCATTGCTGACTTTAGACGTTGTCGATGACAGGTCTTTTTGTGATTCCAGTTGACATATTAAGCTAAACCGAAAACTTTTGAACAGCCCAAGCTTTCGGAGATGTATTTGTTTTTGCAGTTTTCAATGACAAACTCCAATTATCTACAGCAGAAAGGTCACACACAATAGTTAACACAGAAGAGTCAGAGTTATGAAAAACAATTCCATCTCATAAATCAAATTTCCCTTTAAAGCCTTTCCATCTGTTGTTGTGGAAGAGAAGACTCAGCGTAATAACAGCTTTTTTTTTTATGAAATCCACTTGGGGAAACATTTGTCTTGCTTCCTCTGTATGTAAGTTTCCTCAGGGAAGATAACTTTGTAATTCCAATGATTACTCAAAGCAGATAGAGAAAAGCGTGCAGGGAAAAGATGGTGGATAAAATGTTGGAATCAGATGGCTTTGGCCTGGAGTCAGCTGTGGCTTTGTTTTCAGCTATATGATCAATTTCAAGCTTTCACTTTTTTATTCACTTAGAATGTCCTTTATTTCAACTCATACAACAATATACTGTAAATTTGCTTTACTTTTTGCCACCTACATTATCTGTATTCATGCTAGAGGCGGGTTCCCTATAGGTCACAAAGGCAGACACATTCATGCACTCACACACTGATGGATAGGCCTGAGGACCCAGAGAAAACCCACTCACACATGCAGAGAACATGTAAACTCCACACAAGCTGGACTCAAAACTGTGACTTTTTTGCTGTAAGGCGTCAGCTAAGATACCTAGCGTTGCAGTATTTTATCATGATCATTTATATTACCAAAGCTGACTTATACTGGAGGGCAAAAACAGCCCACTTTTGATAAAAAAGAAAATATATTTCCAGTTTGGAAATGTCCAGTTTTTCTTGAAAATATCTAATAATATATATTATGCACATTGAAGATGTACTTTTAATTAATTTGTAGAGCTTTCCAAGCTTGTTACTTTAAAGTGGGATGGTAGATGTTTCAAAGCTGATGAGATATATATATATATATATATATATATGTATAAAGTTTGAATAAAATATATCTAGGACACAACTTTTTAAGCAGGCTGACTAAATTAGAATGCACAGTAGGGAGGAATAAATACTGATAATTGCTCATGTACTGTAATGAGTGAAGCTTTCTGTGAGTTTTGCCTACAGAGCATTTAACCGCACTCTCTACTGTCTGTTTGGGGTGCTCCATAAGTTTTGCAGCATAACTGGAGTCTTGAGTTTTGGAGGCAACAGCCAGCTGCCCTGTCAAACTTAATTGTGACAAGTGCTGTTTCAGGGCAAAGGGCAGGAAGCAAACCAGAGGCTTTTTTATTATTATGGTTTTTGCTTCATTCTTTTCCCAGAGAGATGTGTGGTTGGTCTGTACAGTCAGTTAGAATCTTGCGTCTCTAAGGTGGGCTTTGACAGTGTTGTGGTAAATTTAACATGCACTTAATAATAACTTTATTCTTATAGAAAAATGTATTCTGCTGTGGTCTGTATTGAGTGTAGAGCACGTCTAAACAGCTGCTGCAGCCGGATAATAATTATGTGTTTTTTTCTTGGCACAGCAGCGCTAAACTTTGGGTAATAAGAGACCAAATGTTGGTCAATTACCTCTTTTTATAATAATTGTAATGCCAAGTTGTGAAGTTGTATTTCAATCAGTAATATCAATAAATCATCTTATCTAAATGTATTGTTGAATACATATTTCACTCCTCCTGCCATTTTGGTATTAAGAGGAGCTCATGTATCAAGTATGAATCGTCGTATGATGTGTTTTTTAATTGTTTAGTGTTGAAGAGTTAAAGCCACCACAGCAGATGGTGAAACACACGGAAAAGGTTTAGGGGAGAGAGAGTAATTACGAAGACAAAGAGTATGCACAGAGGTGCACTGACCTAAATTCTAACACCCACATGATACTATGATCACAAAAACAGAGCCTCCAGACCAATGTTTAGCAGATATTCAGAAACCGCCCTCACCTAAATAATGATGCTTTGTTTTGTTTGTACCCCGGCTTATTACGACCCATATTAAACTGTGTAGTTAGTGTCGCACCCAGGAGGCTGTAGTAATTATGGACACAATGGTAGAAATGATGCTGCAGAGTGTGGAAGCAAAAGGTGGAAGTGAGGATACCGAATATACAAAACAACACATTTTGCATAGAGAGTCAGGGAGGGGAAGGGGGCAGGCCAGGCAAACACAGGACTTCCACCCAGGAAACCAGCAACTGTGTCCCATGTGAAACAAACAGCAAATGCTATTTGAAGGGAAATAGCTTCTGTGCAGCACAATTTATCCTACTAGCATGGCAGTTGTATGCATTTTTGTGAAGTTTCTTTTATATTGCCTAACAAGGTATGCTTTTGCCTTGACCTTTCGGAAGTAATTTTCTCACCTCAGCCCAAACCAAGCATGTGTTTGAAACCATGATGTTTCCTATTAGTTCTATTTTAGGGCAAAAACAACCATCAAATGTAGTCATATGTTCATAATTATGACTTTTAAACACAAACCAATAAAAAAAACAAAAACTAATATGCATACAATGCTGTGTGCAAAAGTTAGGGCAAAGCTACAATCTGTACGATCCATTGGAAACCTGATACTCAAAAATACCTGAGAGATACCTGAGACTCAAAAACAACAAAACAAAATACCAAAAAATCCTGTGCCTGTGTTATATATTTCAACAAAACTGTTTGAGAATGAGATCAAATCCTGCCAAGTAATGAGAAGGCTCTGGACACAGATCCTTGATCAGACAATCATCCAACTGCAGTTTTTTTTTTTTTTTTTTTTTAATCATTTCCAGTGTGTGTCGTGTAATGTATATAGCATCTTGTTTCAAGTACATATGTCCCAGGAGACTCAATCACAGATACAAATTGAAATGAGAGACAGCATGGATGAATGGATCAGGCTCAGGCAGCACAATATACTTTATAAGAAATGACTTCATGGGAGTGTAAGAGTTTACATCTCAGAGCAAGTATGATGAACATAGTGAGCTGAGAGGCATTTGAAGCAGCAACAAACATGGAAGCACAGCCAGCACACCGGCTGCCACTTGGCTATTCTTACTGCACTTGGCTGTTTTACACAGTTTTCCGGCCAAACTAAGAATCTGGCTGGGAATCAAATCTAGGCCTTCTGCAAGGCCGACAAATAAGATGTACCATTGAACCGTCAATGCGATGTAGTAATTAAATGGACAGGTGGCTCCATTCTCCTGTGATATGAGGGAGATTGGAAGACTATTACATGATCAAGTATAAAACCTAGAGGGTTGTTAAATTGCAGAATTCCCAGTCAAACCAAGCAGTCTGTGCTGTGGTTGAAGAGACAGGCTGTGATGATAAGTCCACAGGAGGCTCATGGCCTGTAGTGCGCTTACAGCTGCAGTCTTACGCTGCTGGAGTCTTCGTCATCTGGGCCCCCAGGGCTCTGAAACAAACAGCCAGAGGAAACCAGGCAAACTAAGTCAGTGCCGTGTCTTAAATCACATCTCAGAGCATGCTTTTATTGAAAATCGAGTAGAGTAGACTGATGGCAGCTACAGTGGGCGGTAGTGAGATGAAATGCTTCAAGCAGAGTGGGAATAGTCTTGGGATTTTCCATCAAGCGGCTCCACAGAAGAGGATTCGGAGAGACTGACATGGGGTCGTGGAGGTGTAGCTGTGGACCAGTATAGATGCTTTGCTTGATTTTCACATGCTTTATATAGTTGTTTCCTAACGTTTCCTGTCTTCTCTAAATCATCCAAAGAAACAGTATTTCCCTTTTTTAGGGCTCACTTTTAACCTTTCTTTATTTGTTTACTTGGTTTCCAACAATTATAGACAAAAAAACAAGATCAGGATAACAACAATATTGTTCTGCCATTCACTTTTCAGCGATGCTCATATTGTGTTTTAAATATATGAATCCAGCAACCATTTTCGTCTGTGTTTGATGACTTACTGACTTGATGTTGTTGAATATAGGTTACCGAAATGCTAAATATGTGTTTTGTAGTTTTCAATCGGCTGTGGCAGTGCACTACTATGTAATTCACATTTTTTTTTGCTCCAATTTTTTATACATTTTATGTATTGAATGTTTTGTAGTTTTCAATAAGATGTGCAAGTACTCTAAAAAAAGTTATAAAATAGTTGATGTTATTTAGACATATGTTTTAATGCCTATCCACATTTATATATTACATGCTATTTATTATAGGCATCATTGATAGATTTTATGATCAACAATACAGTATTATTGATGCAAAAATCTTTAAAACATACCTTTATTATGAAATTAAATCATTCTTGTCAATAGAGGAAACCATAAAATATACCGTTGTTCAAAAAAATCATTATATTGTGATGTGGTGAACTACTACGTATTAAAATCCATAACAACAGTATATCATAGAGTTACCTGAAAAAGGATAGAGATTGGTAAAACCCTGAATGTGTAAAACGAGCCAAGAGTGCACTCTTAAAAGGCCCACGTGTGGTGGTGCCATGAATAATGTATGAAAGTACGCACACTGCATGCCAAGACAGAAATCATTTACATTTCATCAGCATGACTGATGACCATTGTAGGTTTGACTCGAGGAGGTTGGACATAAACGAGACCTGACTGGTACCTGGAAATCAGTAGTCTCATCTTCTGTGACTTTGACGGTGAACTGTATTTTTCATCATGCTGTTTTGATTGGATTCAGTCTAACCTTTGCTTTGTTTCTGTCTTTGTGTTGCTGTTGGCACATTATAATGAACACTGTGTTCTTTTGCTTTGGGCCCAAAATACAAATATGCAGCACGATGGAAAGCAGAACGGGAGTGTGAATTTACTTTCGGAACACATTGTTTTTGCAATCAAAAGCTCAAGAGATACTTGAGAGAAGTGAAAAGAACACAAATGTAACACACCAAAAAATGATTAACAAGATGTATCTTCTGACAGCGCTTGTGTGGTTTGGTTTGGAAGAGACTGGAAAATACCTTTTCTGTCTGTATTTTTTTTTAACATTTGGGTAAAGTTGTATTTATAAAACGTAAACATACTTTACCCTGCATATCATTTTCTGAAAGCTGTCAGCAAGTTTGTACAGTCATACATTTAAAAGCTTCTCATATAGTATAAAAATGATCTTGAATAAGCTTCCCTTTTCACTTTTCTTTAACCTTATCTTTTGGTCATCTTTAATTTTTTCTTTTTGGCATTAAAGGAAAGTCACATCCACTGAACTTTTCTCAAATCTTATTTATGAAATTGTTGTCAGTTTGGCAAAAAAATGCTTTTTTCCTGTTTCCGCAGAGAGTCTTTTCTCTGTGCTCCAATCGTTTATCCTTAGACTCAGCATCCTATTTAGAGACAGAGTGGGTAGAGATGGGTGGTGCAGGGTCAGAAGTATCCTGAGACTTGTAGACACGTAGAGAAGAAGTCTCAGCAGAAGTGAAGGGGCACAGATTCTGCAGCTTTTTTTGTCAATATGTTAAGAAAAGTAAATATGCCATGGGTTTTGTTTTAGTTAGTTTTTAAGGGAAAAAAATATTGTTGCATTCTATGTTTTAGGGCTATGAAGTGCAACTTTTGTGTTTTCTCTGGATGTCTGAATTCTGAACTTTGTAGTTTTGGGGGTTTGGAGTGTAAGTTATTGTGGAAATTCTCCAGCCACATAAGTGCAGGGCATGTATCACGAGTCATGCATTGCTTAAAGCAAGCTCAACTTTGTTCCTCTGTACTGATTAAGTTTTTATTAGTGTTAAAGGTTTGAATAATTGCATTCCCATCACTGGCAGCTAGTTTGGTAGTTAAAGCCAAGTAGGGCAGAGGGGGTGACACCAGCCCAGTACAAACCAACCTCAAAAAACATCTCCGTACAAAGGACACATTCATTATTTGCCAACAACACTGAGTGCAAGTATTTTGTGTTGCTTTTCCTCGGCTACATCTGTTTACTGTTGGGGGATGGAGAGGGCTAAATCTGTTTGGAGGCAACTTGTTTCTGAGGGCTGTGCAAAGTATTGGTGGCATATTAATATTGGGATTCGGGGGTAGATAGTCTCGTATCACAAATTAAAAAAAAGACGTTGAAAAATGCCATGACAGTTGTCTTTCCTGGATCAAAAGCTGCATTACATTAAACTTATGTACATTTCTGAACTTAAAAGAGTGTTCGAGCTGTTCTGACACTTAACTGTATCCAAACAGATTTCATTGTGTAAATAATTTGAATAAGAAATAATAGTTGAATCTACAATAGCATCACAGGATTGATATCATGGTGTTATCTCCATATTCCTCAGTCCAACACCAAATTAATGAACCCTTAAGGCTCATTCATGTTCAACATAACATATGTATACTGTAGGGTGCAAAATGATTTAAACCAGTTTCATATTAATCCAAAACCATAATGGTATACAAAATATGACCACTCTGTTTTGCACTTTACCAGATAGTCCCAAGTGTAGTAGACTCAATAAAGTCTAAGCTAGTTTGCCAACCACCAACAAACAGAAGAAGAAACAGAGAATGAGGCTTATCACTTTTGTTCAAAATGTCTCTATAGCAGTGCAGTTTCAGTATGATTTAAGTGAACTCCACCATGTCTTTTCTTGTCACCCCCTGACAAACATTTTTTAGAACAAAGATGATTAACTCACAACTCCCAACAGTACGGGTTAGGGTTAGGGTTAGGTTTGTGAAAATAATCATTGAAAATAAGAAAAACACCCTCTCTCTGGACAGAAATAAAACACTGTAATTTGAGTTTAATCCTTTATCTCTTTTTTTTCCGTAATTCTGCCATATGGGTTACTACATCTGCTTAGATCTCCTCACCATTTCATAGTCCAGTCCATGATCAGCAAGTATGTCCAGATGTGCTCAACCACTCATAGCAACTGATTTGGCCTCAGGTGGATTCGTTGCTGTACATCAATACCAGTATGAAGAACCAGTGGAAGTATGGTTGATTGGTTGCATTGTTTTAAAATAGACATATCTATTTTTCCACATGAAGAGGAGCAGAAATGAGGCTGTACAAGCGACAAAACATCCTGGTAGAAAAAAAAGACTGACTTAAAGATTTACTTGAGGTTGGGCGATCCATAATCCCATCATGTGTAAAATGCATTTTGTTGTTAATGTTTCCCACATTGAAGTTGTTTTTTTAGAACCAGCAGCTAATGTTTCAGAGATTTCACATTCTTTACAGTGACAGTAGTGTTAAGCTTTTTTACAAAAATCTATCTTGTTGGTAGTCACTTATGAAACAGTAAAAAACACAAGTACAGAGGCAAAACCCAGCATTGCACTAATGGATACCTGAGGGGGACAGATAGAAAATAAATGTAACCCCCCAAGGATTGTGAAGATCTGCTGTGAAAACATGAATCAATAAGGGCTCAGTTGAGTAGAAGAGGCTGCTCCATGTATCGATTGTCCTATTAGACTTTCCTTGACAGTCAGCATCCAAACACAATAATGCACACACACATATGCTACGGTTTCTATAGTTTAAACTGTTGTGATCGCACACATTGCCTTTGCCAACTAAAATAGCTAATGAAAAGAAGAGCAGCAGCTTCTGTGGTGCTGTGAGAGCTAAGTGTAATAAATCTACTGTCAGGAATTCTTGGAGAAAACACCACATTTGTATGCACACAGATACACACTGACTTCTCCAGTGAGACCATGCAAACCCCCTTCTTTTTTTTTTTTTTTACTTTGAACTCCAACAGATACAGTTACACCACGTACCAAGCAAAAAAAAAAGAAGAATAGAAAAGCTCCTCTAAATCCTCTAATAAAGCTGCATGGTGAGGAAATCACTTTAACATTCAAGCAGCCATTCATCATATTTTAATAACATGTCAGACTGTATAAAATGAGTGGAGCGATATGTCAATTGTGTTGCTCAGTGTATATGATTATATGTAATAATACACGAAAGCTGTCTTCAGTGCGGTAAAGTACAGAGTGGATTTTCTTTATATATTCACTGATCAAGTGGCAGCTGTGCCATGGAGGCGGCTTTCTCGGATTGCTTTTCACTCTACACAGTATGAAGCTCATTTATTCTATGAGCATAAGTACGCTCTCAGCATTGCCTACAGACAGAGAATTCCCCAGAGTGAAGTTTCAGGCCCAGACACAGGATAGGAAGCAGTTCTTAAATGTTGTGTGTAGGCGGATTTCTAAAAAACAGAAAAAAAAAAAAAAAAGGCAGAGTCTAAAAATACAGCCTTTCTCCTGCAGCTCTCCCCTCTGTTCTAAGCCCCTCCCACCAAATGAGCACGGACGTATGCACACCCTTTATACAGTCACCTGTACAGGTATTCAGTCATCTGATACTTATTGTGATTGCAACACAGTTATGTTGCTGTCATTATAGAGATTTTTTTTTTTCATACTTCAGATTTCTGTAGCTTTTAGATTGCATACACACACACAAACAAACACCCAGACGTGCTGTATTATTTTCCAGGTTTTTTTCTTATTTTCTCTAAATGAGGTGCAAATGCCATAACAAATTAATCATTTTTTTCAAGTCTTAACCAATAACCTGCATCATTATTATGATTATTATTGTAATATTTTGCAGTATGATTCAGTTACTTACTAAATTGGTTAAAGAAAGGAAGCTTAATGAAATAAAAAATCTAGTTATTCTGCAAATATATCATTATATATATATATTACTGCCAGACTGTTTTTACAGTGTACGATGAGAGACTTAAATAGTTGTGGCTGTGAGTCTTTGGCAGGGCTATACAAATAATCTAATTTTATGAAAGATATAAATGAATGATTTTGCATATATTATATTTGTGTCAAAATACTGAAAGATTTGTGGTGCTGTCAAATGTCCTAGCCTAAAAAAAACATATTCAACACAATGAAGAAAAGGTCTTTGTTTGCTACAGATTCTCAGATTCACTATCAGCTCAATGGATTTTTCACTGCAGACTTTTCTTCTTCCTCCTTTGGGGGTTGCCATGCATTATAGACGGTTGTTGCCAATCAGGCATTAACAGAACTGCATGTACATTTGTAGTTCATTTAAATTAATAGCCCGTATTTCTAATGTCATTGGATAGTTTCCATAAAGCCAAGAGGAGAAGCAGACATCTAGTGTATTCTCACATTACATGAATTATGCCAAATGAATCCCCCAACCCCCTCAAAAATGTGTGTACCCCAGCCTTAACAAAGAAAATCCAAATTTCAGTAAAATAACAAAACAAAACTACAACAGCTACAAAAATAATACCCATACAAAAGACATTTCAGTGTGAACAATTGTCCACTTTGTGATGTTTACATATTGATGTGTTGCCATGGCCAGGTGGAGTCTTAGTGTACTTGTGTTGACGATAACACAGCAAAGTAACAAGGCCTGTAACTGCATCTGTTAAAGGAATTGTCTGCTGGAAGGAGAATGTTTGAATATATCAAAGACTTTGAAATATTCATATAATAGAAGTATAAATACATCAAAGTGCAATGAGCGGTGAACTTCAAAGCAGATGTTTCCAGTGGTACTTTCACCCCTGCAATATAAATGGATCTCCCTTATGCTAATGAATCATCTGTTCTGCATGCATTCTGTTAATATTGGGAAGTAATTACTAAAGTAGGAACTCCGTTGTGCCCAAAATACCCTAAATGGATTGGGCAGTTTTTAAACACAACGGGGAATTAAAATCTGGAGAGTGGGAACATGAGATCATGTGCACTGAGCCGTGGATGTGACCAAAATACACTGGAGCGTAACGGAAGTGTTTGCCTCCCACCTCCTCCTCTTCCTCACCAGTGACCTTGTTAACCCAGCCACACTCCACTACCCTCAACACAAGGCGGGGAAATTACACTCGGGTTCCTCTCTGACCCTTCTATTACCAGGGATGGTTCTTTTACTCACTGGATGGCTGAGACCAGGCTGAGTTAAACTTGGATAAAAAACCACAGAGGCACAGAATGTTGATTGATTTCAAACTTTTGCTGTGATGGAAAGACTGAATCGTATTCAGACGAACGTATGAAGCACTTAGCCTGTGTGTCCATTTCTATTTTTAATTTGCGCTCATTCCATTTCAGACTAATCTTAAGTTTCAGAATGATTTTCTGCCAAACTGCAAAGCCAAGGCCAATGAATTCTGCTTTTATGGCGATGCTAGTCATTGCTGAGAGATCCATCCAAGATGATATGAGCTTCATGACAAGCCGAGGCTCTAAAGAAAGCCTCTCTGTCTCTTACTCTAAATGACCGAGATTGTGACTGTCCTCCGTCCTCTGCAGACTTGCAGCCGGAGGCACGCAGACTGTGGAGGTTTATGTGTGAGATGCATCATGTTCTTATCAGGGCAGTTGAAAGGGCTATAATATCACTCAGTGAACCTTAGCCATGCCTACACTTAAATCTTGTTTTCATATATCAGGACATGACAAGGTGTCCTGGACAAAGTGCAAATCCGCTTGTCTGTGCCAAGACTATTATTTTTAGACAACAACAGCCTCAGTTGTGTCAGCCAGTGCCCCAAAATGACATATGTTTACACTGAAATGATGGAGCCCTGCAGCAGTTGTAACAATAGTGGCTGAAGGAAAGAAGAAAGTAGGCTGATGATATTGTAGAGCAATAAAGTCCTTCTCACACACAACCTTAAGATTGGAGACTGCACTGTCAATTTTAAATCATAATTATGTTTAAGCCTTTTAGTGATTATTATTGGTATTGATAAGAGGAAGGTCCTCTACTTTGAGTAAATACAGTATTTTAACTCAAACTTCTGTCCTTAACAAAATACTCTGGACTAGTCTACACTTGCACCAGCTTTTATGTATTTATGTTTAATGGGTCTTTTGTCCTTTGCTCTCAAAAACATGTACAGTTGTGCTCAGAAACCTATATACTCTGGCAGAATTTGTTACCAGTAAGTTTTTGGGCTCCTGACAGACACCTGCATCTTCAATAGAATTGTAGTATATGGGAAAAGGTTATTGAACTGTATAAAGCAGGAAAGGGATGTACAAACTCTCATTAAGGAATGGAGGATGAGGGGTTCTGTTAAAAATGAACCACAGTCAGGTAGACCAACACAAATTAAAGCACAGCTGCCAGGAAAATAGTTTGGTATGTAAATTAAAAAACAAAACAAAAAAAACAAAAACAATAACAACAAAAAAAAAAAAAACATATTCCATAAACTGCAATACAGGACTACAGCACAGAGACAAGCCTCAAAATGTCTGGAACAAAGTCATTTGGAGTGATGAAACCAAAATTGAACCTTTGGTCACAACCATAAACGTTTCAATATTTTGAGAGGAGTTGCCAAGGCCTTTGATGAATATTCCTACTGTGAAACACTGAGGTGGATCATTGATCTTTTGGGGATGTGTCAGCTACAAAGACAAAAAACTGTGGATTGAAAATGGATGGCAAGATGAGCTTGTTGTCAGAAAATACTGGAGGAAACTTTGCACTCATCAGCCCAGAAGCTGGGCATGGGACTTACTCAGACGTTCCAACCAACAACGATCCAAAACACAGGCCAAGTCGACCTGTCGTTGGCTACAGCAGCATAAAGTGAAGGTTCTGGAGTGGCAGTCTCAGTATCCTGAACTGAGTGTAAGCTTTCTGCTAGGAAGAAAGGGTAGCTTTACCACCTGAGGGAATAAAGAGCCTCATTCACAATCCACAAAGACCTCATCCTGTCATTGATGTTAAATGGGGCAACATGGTATTAAGGGCTATGTAAACTTTTGGTCAGGGTATGTTGTGTAGTTTCTGTTTAGAAAGAATAAACAAAGTTGTTTGATAATAATTGGCTTCACCCAACTACTAACCATGACTTTAACAAAAGTGTTATCTTTCCTGTTCTCTGAAAAATGGCCAAAAAGTCAAAAATTCTGCCTGGGAATGTAAACTTATGAGCATAACTGTGTTTGTATATATATTTTTAAAAAGTTACAACAGAGCGTCACCACACAAGCACTTCAAGGAAAAAAAAAAAATCTTAAAACTCAAAAACAGAGCTGAAGCACTGTCGAGAGAATGCCAAACGATATGACCAACACTCTGAAGCTTTGTGGGCCAGTTACAAAAGAAGATAGAAGTTATTTGACAACCTAATTCACTCCCATGGGCAATTAAAAATCAACATAAAACGGAGGGGACACAAGGCAAGAGTGCATAAAAATGTTACATTTGAAAAGTCCCCATGTATGTGTGGACACTATTTTTTAAGAAGACCATGATATTCTCTCAAGCCTGAGGCTGGTTTTAGGCCTAATCCCATCCCTTTGTTTTCAACAGTGATTGTTAAAATGTTTTGGATGTACTGACAGAAATTGTGTTGTTCTGCTGATATGGGTGTCACATTAGATAAAAGTTGTCTGTGTGGTTCCTTCGGGCATTCACAAATTACAAATGTTGTTGTTTAATTCAACAGACTTGTTGTCTTCCAGTATTTGAGCATGCCTCAGAGTCTATTGTTGAAAGTAAATCCTCACATGGCACAATAATAACCTCCAGTGCTGTTTAGCATCTTCAATCGTAGATAACTCCTCGAACTCCACTAGCTTTGACCACAGTCTGTGTATGTGTGTGTCTGTGGAGCTCTCTGGAGACAGCAGTGGGGGCCCACCCATATGGTCATCTTCATTTCAATTGTAGTGTGCATGTTTCCAAGGCAGATGCATGAGTGGCTGGACCTGCTGAGACTGGTTTAATGCAAGCAGCAGCTGCCGGGGTTTGAAGATGTACATTGAAGTGTTGAAATCTGCAGTTCCTCAAACGGCTGACTGGAACGTTGCTGCAACATTTGTGAGAGCCGATGGCTGGGTCGGGCTGGGCTGTCAATCATGTGCAGTCATTTGGTGCAGAGCATGCCTCAGAACAAACAGTCTGTTGGTATGATCATGCTGAAATTTTTATTTAGGAGGCAGCAAGCACAAAATACTGATGGAGTACATAGTAGGCAGCAGGAGAGCATGTGATTTTAAACACAAACTATGGCTCTTTTCTTGTTCTTAACCCCCTAAACCTAAAACTTTAAAAGATTGCCAAAAATACACTCTTTAAGAGAATAAGGAAATTGTAGATGCATGTACGCATTATCACTGAAATTTAAACCATTTATCATTCCTTGAATGGATCATAGCAATTTTGATATTTTCTTGACAAAATCACTTTATTCTATTACATTTTTCATTTTAGTCATTTAAAAGGTTGAAAAGAATAACATGTTTTGATAGTTAGGTCATGTTAAGCAGGTTGTTTACAGAGAGCTGAGAGGAGAGGACAGGAGAGACTCTAAGTAGAGGTTGTAAAAATGTAGATAGTTTAGTAAATAGGAGACTCAAATATTCGCAATATGTTTTGGCACTTGAAAATGTATTATATAGTAGTGTTTACATAATTTCCATTTTATTTATATTTAGACTCTGGAGACATTTGTTGCTCATCCATATTCGCTCTGACAGATAAAATAACCTGCAGTACAGGTCTAAAGAAAGTGGACTCACTTTCATCTTACTTGGATCTACTAAAGAAATGTAGAGTCTCATCCTCGCAGGGTTTCACATTCACCGTAACCTAATGGCCTGAGGCTGCAAAAACTTACACTGTAACCACCAAAATATGCCCTGTAGGTGGCCACTGGGGGCCGACGTGTGCGGTAAAATGAAGAGGGAAAGAAATTCCCTATACAGCAATCCTTTCTGGGTAATATGCTGCAGCTCTCATGGCAGAATCTTAAGCATTGTCCACAGAAAGGTGTAACATGATTTGTCTCAGTATTTGAAAAGAAGACTTTGACGTGGGTGCAGTTTACCAGCAGCCATTTTTATGG
>JAOWBC010001387.1:5052477-5075763 GCA_028566105.1 Hypoplectrus providencianus | reverse complement strand
GGTGTAACATGATTTGTCTCAGTATTTGAAAAGAAGACTTTGACGTGGGTGCAGTTTACCAGCAGCCATTTTTATGGGGGGCCATGCTGTTTTACTAATCGCAATCAGAGTACAATTTTAGCACTACATTGCATTTATTGATATGTTCACTTGTACTTATTTATATATCTGTTATAAATGGAAAGTTAACATAGGCCACAGCTAGTGAAAACTAGTTCAGAAGCTTAATTTCAGTATTTTGCGAGGCACAGAAACTAATTCAGTTGCCCAACCAGGCTTTGTGTCACTACTCCCACACATGATGCTTCCTCCTTCTCCATGCAAGACTTCCAACCCAAAACCCCAAAGTCTACCAGATCTTGTGGCTCCTGCGGGCAGGTCAGAAAGTGAAAAATAGTGCTCTCCACACGTTATAAATAACTTACTCGAACATAACAATAGTTTGTTTTCTCTTCCCTTCTCTCTCTCTCTTTCTCTCTCTCCCGCTCTCTCTGTCAAACACACATGCAGTGTGTGTGGCATACTTCAGTACCTTGGAGAGCTCTTGGCACTCAGTCCTACAGTGACTACAGAAAATAGGATCATTTTTGGACATTTTTTTAATCTCGTGGCCATCCACAGTGACATGAATGGATTAAAATAACATCATAATTGAGATGCAAACTCGTCCATCACTTTACATTTGGAACACAAAAATGGCCAACAGACTTATTGGCCCCTTAATTGCAGGTCGTTCAGCTGAAGATACACTTTCACTAAAGTAAATTAGGTGTATTCATAAAAGTAACTGAAAGTGCTAGCGTGCAATTATCTCTTTGCCTTTGCCTTTTCATTACAGTGGATGAACTGCTGTTATTTATTTCAGTCAGTAAGTGTTTATTTTCCGTTGAGCATCACTGCAATCACACAGGTAGCAATTCCGCCTACTCTGTCTTCCTCTAACAAGGTCAGCTGCTAATTTATCATCACCACCGCATTTGGAAAAGCTCTTAAAAAGCAAACTGATTAAAAGAAATGAATGAGAACCCCCCTCCCTCCTTAATAAAAAACACAAGTCAATTTATCTCCATAAGCAATAAGGGGTGTTGTGAATAGACTCCCTCTATGAGTTAAGTAAGATAAATGAATGCTTAATGATAAATGAAAACATTGCATGACTTGGAGTGCATGCATATTTGCCTATTTCACATGGCAATCAAGTGGGATAGCAAGGTGTTTAGGATGCATCTGTTTATTAAAAAAAGCGCTGCACCTGGCAGGGCTTTTTGGCAGAGCAATGTGCCAAAAGTTGACAGAGGTTCAAAGCCCCAAGTGGTGTCATCTGCTTTATTTCTCATCCAGTCAGTCACAGGAAGAGGGTGGATTTCAAGTTTTACGAAAACAAACAAAAAGTTTTCGAGGGGTGACCCAGTTGGATTGAGACCTTTGACCCAGTGCAGCATTTCTGGCAGATGCATATTTCATGGATCTAACTTTAGCTGGCAGGGGATCGTCTAGAGGGGATCGCTCACACACACACCCACACAAACAGACCACACGGAGGAACAGTGAGGAAGCATCAATGTCTCAGCTTATATTTCCACCGTTTAGCTCCTCTCAAAGGAGGTAAGTGATACCCATAGTCACAGTTCAGCTTGTCTTATCGTCACAGGTTCAGTTTTACTTCATGCACTTAAGAGGGAATTGTTTTTTGCATTTTCTGGCCTCATTGTATGACTGTTAGCTGACACATGCTGACCTTTCATCATATACAGTAATATAATGTACATCCTTTATAAGCACTCAAATCTGGAAAATCAATCAACCTTTCATCCATGAATTAACACCGTTATGAAGGATTTCTAGATTTTCTAGGTATAGTTGTACTTGGCACTCGCCTAGATCACCACTACGAGTAATAAGGGCACCAATTAAATCCGAAACAGGGAAGGTATTGATCACTCTGAAGACCCATCTAACTTTAATTGCCCCTTAAAGCAGCTGCAGATTGGAAGCTATGTGATATAAATAAACCAACGGCTACTCTGCACACCACGCAGAGTTCTGACCTCCATATGGCGCCTGGCCATTCTGGCACGCTGCCTGTAATAGCAGTTCGATAGTGACAGCAGCAGCTCAAACAGATAATATGGGGGAACTATTGGGGTATGTGTGTTGAAAACAGATACGCTCTGAATGTTTTGATGTGACTGAACTTTCCTTGTGGTCATTTGCCGGGGTATTATAGTGATATCTCACATATCAAAGTGTGCTAATGTTTGATTTGATAACCTACTTTTCACAAGTGTTTTATTTTGTTGAAAACACTAGTTAGAAAATAGCCATTCCACTTTCAAACCATTCCCCTCACAGCTCTTTCAGGTCCTTCTCTCAGTGTTTATCTCTTCCACGATCTGAACTGATTAGTGATTTCAGCCACCATGAGTCACCACCTTCACTGACTGCCAACACGATGGATCACCAGTGTTTGAACCACTATTAATAATCTCTATAAACAAAATCTGTATGCAGTGGGACACGATTTTGGTATTGAAAGCCTTCTGCTTTCTGTTTGTAGTCGGTTTGTGTTCAAGTAGTACTGATCAGTCATTTTTGAACGGGCTTTCTGTTGCATCCAGGTAAACAGCCTATGTAGGGAGAAAAAGGGGGAGAACATGTGCCACAACAACACAGGAATCTATTGATTGTCATCTGATCATGATGGAGTTCTCTTTATTTACTTTTATTGAACGAATAAAGATAGATGACCATATGCAAAAAAACATGCAGCGTTTAGACGTCTCAACTCATCAGGCTGCAAACACCAAACAGTGTCCAGGCATGTGTTCATAGCTAGTGGCGACACCACAGACCTAGAAATACCAGGCTTTGGCCTCAAAAGATAAATCATTGTCAGGCCAGTATCAGATGGGTTTTTTGATCCCACCTTAATGTTAGTTCACTAAGACCTCAAGCAATGCAGTTGGAGAGAGAGAAGTGCAATTTTAGTGATTATTGTTCCATAGAATATATTAAAACATCTACATAAAGAATCATGCTGAATATCACTTTAAAGTTTTTGCAGACCAGAGATATGCTCAGAGTTTATTGTAATAATAAGTCGTCCAGCATTTAAAGAAACGTAAAAAAAAAAACAAAAAAGACAAATTATCTAAATGAACACCAATAAACAACAATTAGGACCAAAAGATTCAAATTATTGACAAAGATGTGTTGGCCCTATAACTTGGAAACGTGGACTTCGATTAATTTTAATGTGATAAAAAAGAGCAAATTATGATGTAGCAACCAACAGTCCGTACCTCAGATATTAATTGAATGTCATCTCAGCCTATTTGAGATCACAGATGTTACACTGCGGGATAATGATGTGATGATAATGACTTCAGATTTTTCCCGGGCCTGTCCTCCCTAAAGCTCAATGTAAGGGTTTGACTTGCAAGCCGGCACTCGGGGCAAGCTGGGACATTTTTATGATTATTAGGTTTCTACAGTCAGGGTTTATACAACTTAATAATCTGCTGTTTGACAGAGACACTGGCTGTGCAAGTGTAATCAATCAAAGTGACAGACACTGACATATGTACAATATCACTCTATGAAATAATTGGAAAAGGTGTCATTTTTCACATATAAAACTGTGACTTAAATGTGACTGAATCTAGAAAATCCACCACAGGAAACAATTTGCACAAAGATGGACCTGTGTAAGTCCTGGTCTTATCATTGCTGTGCTTTTACTGAGCTGATCTCCTTGCAACTAAAGAAGGAAATGTCAGCGTTTCAAAAACAACTTCCCACAGATAATAGAACAGTCAGAAAAAATAAAAAGACAGGACAAAAACAGTGTTTTGCAGGGAAAGATTTTGTGCAAATGTTTTATTCAAATGTAGAGCGTAATCACAAAGAACATTTACAGTAGCTTCTATAATACCTTTCCATTCTTTGAAAACATTTTTATTGGTTTTACAAAAACAAAGGTTTTAAATAAATCAAAAGCCTTCTTCAAAACGAGCCCGGATTGGAGTGTGTGTAAGCTTTCATTGGACTATAATTCAGACCATTGGTGGTTAAAAAACACTCCTTATGGGCACATGAATACAGAGAAAATGGTAAACAGAAAGATGATTTCAGTAACCTTGTAATTTTCCCTTAAAAACACTATCGTGTTAGACGCTTTATAATCACAGTCCCAGAGCACTAATGGTTTGACTGCTGTATTTTAGCAAAGTAGGACACATAGTCCTTTCTTAGATTTGTTCAGCCCACAGCCATGCTGAAGAATGAAACAATCACAATCTGCTTTCGCCTTTTGATGAATGTAATTATGTGTCTGCTCCAAATGCCTTCAGGTCTGCGTGGAGCCGCTGGTGTGATGCATTTTGTTTATCGCTGTTTACTTTGAAACTGGGGATGTTTTTAGCTGATTGGATGAATGAGATACACAAAGCTGTACACGGCAGTTTGTGCATACAGATTAGAGTAGTACTAATGTAAGCTGTCATATCTTAAGGCACGCACACACACAGACACAAAAATACAAACAAGCTCACACAGCAGGTTATTTACAGCGCACTAGAGAAAGCTATTTGAGTGTTTAATGTAGCATTGTTTTTAGTGACGTGATGGATATTGTCTTAGTGAATGTCTTGATGCCATCCGCTGTATTTATGATGTGGCTGGCTGGTTATAAATATTAGGTGATAAAGGGAGAGTCTACATAACAGACATTACATTATTCAGATATACAGAGCTCCGACCTCAAAGTGCATAAATAGAAGCGATGAGGGACAGACACATAGAGGCACACAGAGTCAGATTCCAACTTTGCTTGTTACGCTTGGAGGCTTGTTAGAATAAATGATCCACGAAGAGAT
Organism: Hypoplectrus providencianus; assembly: GCA_028566105.1. Lineage (NCBI taxonomy): Eukaryota > Metazoa > Chordata > Actinopteri > Perciformes > Serranidae > Hypoplectrus > Hypoplectrus providencianus. Next base: position 5,070,886 of record JAOWBC010001387.1, on the reverse strand, counting down.
CTCACTGCAACAGCTGCAGCATGGTACATTATCATATATCTACACTTTCATCGTTAAAGCTCCATCTCCTTTACTTAATCTGCATTTCCAATCCCATGCTGATACTGATGCATTTAAAGGCACAATCTGTAATTTAAATGCTGAAAGAATGGCAGCCCTACTATCAAAATCTAACACGCAGGGTTTAAAGCCTGGTTTTCTAGGAATGTTAACATTCTGCACCTCACAGTTCACTCCCACTGTTTGTGCCAATGTGAGAAGCCTGGTGACCTTTATGTTTGGTAGCAAATCAGTAGGGATGGCTTGTAGCATGTCAGACTTTCAAACAGGATACTAGAGTTTGTGGAGATTGGCTCTCCTGTGAAGACTTCTGCCTCCATGGCAGACCTGAAATGGAGATTTTCTAAACCACTGTTGCAATGTTCCCCTGACTATAAGCAAGTATTTCACTAGCCTAATCCTAACTGTACATTACACCTTGAGATGGTCAGCCAGTGTGGTGCAGCCTCCATATTTTTTTTTTTTTAGTACATTGCTTTTTACTGTAACAATTCAAACTAAGGATTACAGTATCTTACTGTGTGCCAAACAATGATTTCCAAAATAATTATCAAACCCCCCTCCAACCCAATCTAAAAAAAAAAAAAAAAAAAATCCATATTGATGCAGGCACTGTAACAGGCATTTCTGAAAAATAGCTGATTCAGTAGTTGAGGCCCCTGATATACAAGTTCAACTGTGCTCCAGCCATCATATGGTCCAGAGCTGTGGGTAGTGACAAAAAGAAAGTGTCTGCCAGCACAAGCGGCCAAAATGAGTTCCCCCCAACTGGGGACGAGCCTTGAATGTAGGGTGAGGAGCTCAGACATCTAAGGGGAGCTTGGAATATGGTTAGAGGTAGGGTGAGAGTTACAGATGCTTCTCCTTCGCATCAAAAGAAGCCAGTTGGTGGTTTGGAACATTTGGTAAGGATGCCTCCTGGGTGCCTGCTGATAGAGGTGCTAAAGGCATTTGTAACCGGCGCACTGTCAGCCTAGATCACACTGGGATTATATATGTCATCTGGCCTGGGAAGGCCTCAGGGTCCCCCCAGGAGCTGGAAAGTTTTGCTAGGTAGTGAAACATCTGAAATACCTTGCTTGGCTTACTGGATGGATGAATAGATATGCACTTTAACCTGTATTTCAAATAATTTCAAAACTGTTGGCATCTGACATAAAAGTTGCTGTAATTTAACATAATTTTAGGGTTTTGCATAATCACACAATTCAAACATTTTAGTCTATAGACAGGGCTGATTTAAATCAGTTTTATATTGACTGATAGGGCTGGCCTGCAGACAACAACTACCTTATAACATCTGATATTTAACTTCATGGGCCTTAAGTCACTCTCAGCGTCTATCACAGCACAGTGTTAATGGGATAACACATCAGCGACAGCTGTGCTATTAATAGCCAGTTTTCGGCCCTCTGATACCACCACTGACTGTGCTATATTTGTTATGTTTTTGTCTGCTGATTCCGACAGCAGCATTTGAAGCTCTGCAGTGTGACGTTTTCCTTTCAATAGTCTTTGGTAACATTTAGAAGAATCCAGCTTGCCCCCATGCTGAGCACAACACATAGATTTGTATTGTTTCAGCTATGGTAGGGACTAAAACTGTTCCTTCTTCTGAAAAGGCAGCACTTATCAGCCTGAAACAAGAGATTAATGACAAGTTGGTGAATCCTTTCATGAGCCCCAGTATGGTCATTCTCATGTACGGAAAGTTTTACAGCATTTTGTCTTAACATTAATTGAATAAATGCATACACCATTATTCTTTTTTATACTTTTATTGGTCAGGACATTTATGAGATTTTTTGCATAGGTAGAGTGCATTCATCTTCATTCAGTTTTACCTTCCTGACCTGAGTGCAGGCACACTTTTAATGGTCAGCTTGTGTAATACAAATTACACACTTGGTTTGGCTGTACAATGGAGAGATCAGTTGGAAGTGTAAAACAGTATTTATTGAGGAGATTTTGTTGAACCATCTCTATTAGGCATATGCCTTTACAGATATGAGATAGATCTGAGGGACAGAATGACAGCATTACATAACATTTAAAGGACAGCATCCAAGGAATGACTGCTTCAAAGATCTTTTTTTTCCACTTCATTCGCTGAAACCCTTGTTCAGGTTTTGCTTCTTCTCTGAGCAGTTTTTCATCCAAACTACAAAAACATGAATGTGATGTAGAGCAACTGATGAGTATCACCACCATGAGCTTAGCTTGTCAAACTTGGCTACGGACAGTAAAAGATTGAAACAGAACAGGAAGTTTGAATCTATTCATGTAGAGTGGTGTTTCATGATGCTCAACAGGCTTGTTTGCAACAGGCATTTATTTTCCTCCCAAATGCAAAACATAAGATGCATTTTATCCACTAAATGAAAATGTTTGACTATGAGTTACTGGCTATTTTGTCTGTTTTTGACTATATACCACTGGAGAAGAAGTTTTTTCCATGCCATGTTGATAACATTCAGTCATATTTTTACCCTAAATAAGTTTGACTAATCTTTGTTTTTACTTGCCCTGTCATCATCAAACAAAAACTTTCCCAGTATATAAAGCTGGTGGTAGGGCTCAGCATTGCTTCATTTTTACATCAGGGCATCATGAAGAAGTTGTGACTGACTTTACAAGAAATTCCTTGGAACGATCTTTGGGCCACAACCAGCCCGTTCAGTGCAGTGTGCAAAAGACGACCTTTCCCCCAAACAATCAATAAAACACATCATTTTGGTCATTTTTCTCAAGGTGGATGACTATATTGAGTCTATAGTGCTGTTTAAAACCAGCATGCTGACGGTTAAACACATGTCCTCTGCTGTGTATTTCTACACCAGACATGACATCAGAGTTTGATGGTCATGTAAAGAGAGGTGACCGTCTGAATTGTTCCCATTAGGCTAAATTACATGGATTGGAAGTGGTTTTAAAGACACATAAAGCCATTCATAAATATCCCACACTTATATTTCATCCTTATAGCTTAGTCAAACAGTTACATGAATAAAACAGAACAGAAAATCAATCCATGTTTCCATAAAAAAGACTGTGCACTGTGTTTTTCTACATTTCTTTTCTACATATAGCACTAATGCCTTTAAAAAAGTAAAATACATCTGTTAATAACATTAGTCATGAAATTGAAGTTGAAATCAATAATTAGTATGATGGGAAATATTATGCATTTACAGTTTTATTCAATCTCTTAATGGCCATGCATGTGAAATTACAGTGCAGAGAACATTGCCGAACACTAAAACACTAATAATCATTTATAAGCGAAAAGAAATGTACTTGCTACATTTATTTATTTAAAAATGCATCTATTTATTTATTTTTTTAATGGACATTTACTGAATGGTATTCATATTTTAAAATAATATATCTGTAAAAAAACAAAAAAAACAAAAAAAAACTTGATTGCTTACCTCATTTGACCAAGGATGCTTGGTGCTTTACAATTAATTGTCACACTGATTGTTCATTAACAGTAGACATGAGCACTCAGTCATACAGCTCTGTCCTGCAATGGAAGGAAGTTTAAGTTTCACAAGAAATAACAGAAAAGACATGCTTTCCGCTAAATAACTCTTAATTTTGTCTTCATTCAGGAATGCAGGTCATTACTTGCAAATGGAAAATATTACATACACTAGAAATGAGTTTGCCATGACTCTCATGACTTTTTTAACATAAAGTAAAGCTGTTCAATTGTAGAGTAATTTAGCAATTAATACTAATTTATGTAAGCATGAGGTTTTATGTCAGTGATCTTTCCATGCTATCCTCTGAGTAAACCCGACTGACATACAGCTGTAAAATAAAATAAAAAAATTCCACCCAAATTCCTGTGCAGTCCATTGCAAGCCATTCGATGTTTTGAATTGGTTAATGTGTCACAGGTACAGTAGACTTACTCTGTCTGCTTCTGAGCCCCCTGGTGAGACGGGTCTCTCACAGTAGCAGCAGGGGCTGTTCACGGTCTTAACTCTGAGATATGGCTGCTAAGTGCTTTGCGTTCAGGTGATATTTCAGGTTTGAAGTACTCAGATGCTATGGAGAGTCCTTACTGCAGAAATTGCACAGAGTTGTGCTTCTATGTTTCTTCTATATCTCTGGGTCTTATAAACATAAGTTTGTCATAGCAATGCTTTGTCATCTGCATCCATCATCATTTTTTTCAGTATCTAATTAAGAGAAATGAATTGTTTTTTTTGTTTTTTTTTTATTTATTTATAAAAAAGTCTAACATTTCAAGCAGAAAGTTCCTATGCTCTTTTGAAAAAGGGGCTCAGTCCTTCTGGGCTGGCAGACAGCTTATGCTAAAGCAATCTGTCATGTTTAACAAATCCTGACTCGTAGTTTAACATAATGCAGTGCAAGGCTTCATATTTCCAGTCTAACTGTCCAATAGTCCAGTATGTAGCGCTTCCTTTATCTAAGTCAGCGTGGCCCTCTAGGGGAGGGGAAAAAAGCTGGCCACCCCTGTTGTAGATTTAAGGCTCCACTGATTAAGAAGCAACTCTCTGCTTCAGCTCTGAAGGAGAGAGTGGGAAAGTGACTGATTTTCTTGTTTTCCAAAGAAGAAAATCTCCTCTTGTGAGTTTAAATTAGATAATCACTGACTCTAATCCACTCAGTCTGTCATTTTGTTCTCATCTCACTATAAAATTTCAAAGTTCCCACAGGGTGTTTTTTTTACGAGCTCATGGCTGGATGCTGAATAATTTATTCAGATGTTTGGAGAGAGAAATGATGATGATTTTGTGGCTCTGACACCAGGACTGCCAGGCTTCTGGATCTTAAATGGGAATCAGAGGATCTGAGTGAATTAATGTGACTAATTCATGCTCTTTGATCAACAGCTTGTTCTCTCTAAATAGTGTAATTGGCAGCAAGACTTTGTGTTTCAATTATTTGATGTTTGTTTTTTTTATTCCCCTCAATGATGCAACAAAGTTTTACACAGATTCTTTTGTCTTTCAAAAACATGCTGGTATTAATTCTATTTTACATGATATTTCTCACCATCTTTGCACTCCTTTATTTTTTTTTACACCATTCAGTATTGTAGAAATAAATCCATCCACTCCTTTTTGTTTAAGGCAGCAGCGATTTAGGTGGCCTGTTTGTCAGAAAACAGACCACTTCTTAACTATGGGCTTCAAATTCAAATAGGATTATTTCTTCTTTTGAGTCCCTCATTCATTTGCTCTCACACACACACTCACGCGCCACAGTAGGGTGCCCCCGGGGACGTTACACCATTGGGACGCGCATGTTCCGTGGTGCCAAATGAGCTCTCAGAAGCAGAAAGTGTGTCAGTGGTTGCTTGGCTCTGGAGGCTGTCGGCCCTGTAGAGCTCATATTCCATCAAAGCAGAGCTGACATCAGAAATCCCTTTCATTTAGAGCAGGCACATTCACATAAACATAGAGAGCTACAAATTTGGTGTGGTGAGATGTTCTGCTCTGTGTTTGATGTGAAGTTGAATTGAATTAGCTTTGGTCCAAAAATAAAATTGCTTCACAAGAAAATAGAAGATTTTCTTTAATAAAGTTACAAAGGCATCTTTGTAACTTGGTTGTAAAATCTGTAAGCAACACAAAGTCTGTCTTGTCTAGTTGCAGCTAAAGCAAGGTAAGGCAGCGGTGAAAATGAGAGGGAGATCCGAAGGAATGCAGTTGGGTTATAACGCAGGGGAGAGCAACTTTAAAGGAGTTCCAACTGCAGGAACTTCTGCAGGGGACCAAGAAGCTTTTAGGAAATTAAAGAACTTCACCTGCTCCCTGGGGTGGTACTCTCTGCTGGCTCGTGAACTTCAGGTCAGGCAGTCAGTTGCATTCATATCAAAGTAGAGATTTTCTGCTGTTTGTTAATGCCAACTTCCCAACCGAGAACATGGAAATGAAAGTGGCATGGTTTCTGGTGGAGGCTAGCCTAAGTATTTCACAAACTGCTGATCTACTGGGATTTTCAAGCACAACCAACTCAAGTTTTTGCAGAGAATGGTCAAAAAAGAGAAAATATCCAGTGAGCCTTGATGCCTTGTTGATGCCAGAGGTCAGAGGAGAATGGCCAAACTGGTGGGAGATGATAGAAAGCCAACAGTAAGCCAAATAACCACTTGTCCAAGGTCTTCAGAGGACCATCTCCAGACACACAACATGTCCAACCTTGAAGCAGATGGGCTGCAGCAGTAATGGACCACCCCACCACTTTATCAGATGCACTTCACAGAATAAAGTGTTCAGTGAGTGTACAGCAACACTTTCCAAGTATCCACTAGTGCCATGAATCTATAAATCTTTCTGTGCTCCATATATTGAACTACTTGCCTTTTTTAAAACATTACTTGCAATGCCTCCTGCCCTCTCCCCTCTGCTCCGTGTAAACAGCCTGCAGTTCTGACTGTTCGTCTTGGCCGAATCAATAATGGCTTCATAGTATTGCTGAGGAGCACCAAATGTATGTTTTTAACAGGTTCAAGATATTCCAAATGGTTTATTTTGGGTGTCGTTTTAAATGAGACATATAGCATAAAGTTATTTTGGCAGGAATATCACAACATTTCAGATTCGCTATGGTCAATCTTTCTAATGTACACTTTCATAGCCTGAAAATTATTCAAGGACTGTCACAAAGTTTTAAAGATAATGCTAGTTTATTTCCTTGTGTTTTCTCAAAAAGAAAGCATACTGATAAGTTAAGTTTTCCAGTATGTTAGGACTGTGTCTGGTTTTGAGCCTAAAAGCTGAAAAAGAGAAAGGGAGTCAAAAAGGTAAAAGGGGCGAAATAAATAAAGAATGCCAAGATGGAGAGCAGCTCATGAAAATAAGGGGCAAAGTGACAAAGTGACAGATGGAAGCACTCACAGCTCTCAGCATGTCTCTACCAGAGAGATGTGTCCTTATTGACCTTGTCATGAGAGCTGTGACTCATTGTTACTGGTCTGTAGTTTGCATATCTGCAGTCACTTTGGTTTCACCAGTGTGTGTCTCTGTGCATGCAGTTTGTTTATCCATCTGTGTGAGTTGCTTCTGTGCTAACATACTTTATAAAATATATCCTAATTTCTAACATGGTTGATTTATATTTATATATATACATCTGCATATTTAAAATCACTAAATCTATATTTTTTTGGATCAGTTTTTTTTTTTTTTTTTTTTTTTTTTTTTATCACTGAGAATTCTGCTTATCTAGTCACTTATTTAAAAAATAATATTTATGCCTTTACTGTTGGGAGACTTAATTATTCCAGGATGTCTTTCTGTCCCATTGTTGGGGACATCTCAGGAACACATTAAGGAAATTCCTTCCAACTTGGCACTTCCACTTAAACTCAAGGTCAAAGTGATTACATTTCCGTGGTCAGCGGCCAAAGTCACCTTGACCTCACAAACCAGGTTTATGGCCATCACTCAATAAACAATGCGCTAATAATGACAGAATTTCATACAAATGTGTAACATGATAAAAGATACAAAACACTTATCTGGCCATTAAACTGCCATACCACAGGAGCAGAAGCAGATACCATGACTGTATTTCACATTTTGTCAGATACTTCATTGGTGACACTAATCTCGGTTCCCAACTTAGTGGAATGCATAGATATTATGTGCCGCTGGGTGAAAAGTGTGTAAAGCAGCAACATCTACATTTGAAAAATGTCTACCATCTATATAAACTGCCGCTTGACTGGTCGGCTGGGGCATACAAACCTCAAGATGGTGATTCTAAGGCACATTCCTCTCAAAACACATAATATGCATTCTTTTGCAGTTACAATATTGGACGAAAAATTTCAGCAGCAACATTCAATAATCATCAAAGAAGTGTGTTTTATAAAAAGAATAAATAACCGTATCCTCCACAGCATTTACCATGATGCAATACAGTAACAAGATCTGTTGCGGTGGTGAAGCCAGACACCCCCCACCCTCATCCTCTCTTTCTCTCATTCTTTCTCACTCTGCTGGTCTGATACTCTGATGCACACACTTCCATTCTCTCTCTTCTCAATTAGGATTCAGGTAATGGGTTCATGACCTAATCTTCATGACAACAGATGCATATCTGCCGTTTATTACCAAGCTGTGACTTTAGTGTTGAGCTCTAGCTTTAGCGTGGATTACATGTTGCACATCATGACTGGAACTATATTGTTTTGGAGACAAATGGCATTTCTTTTATCTTTTTTTTCTCGTTTTGGGTGAACTGATGGTGAATCACTTAATGCTCCATCAAGTTTGAGAATAGACAACATAATGGAAGAAAATTGATTGAATCCCATCTACACAGCAGCCTTCACTCTTAATGCTGTGACCAGCAGAACCGTATCATTTTACAGTACATTTGCAGATACTGCGTGGTAGTTGCACTCTGATGCTAATGACTTTTGGAGCTCTAGTTTCCCCTGACATTACTCTCTGTCCTGAATAAAGTACCTTTTTTTATGTCTGTTTCTAATGACTCCCTCTTCCCAGTGGTTTCCTTCACACTGGACCCAGAGCTGATTATTTGTAGCTCTGCAGAGAGCGTTTGATTTATGACTGTGTTGCTCTTTTTTTCTTAGACACTCTTTTCCCCCTCACTAGTTATCCCAGGCTGCCAAAGTAAGCAATATCAGTGGTCAGCTCCAGTGATTCACACTGACAGATGTACAAATACTTCAATATTGATCATTTCTTAAGAGACACATGCACACCCTCAAGATGATGCTCTTCATCTGTCTAATATCTTTTTCCACTGCAATGGCCTTAAAGATGTAGCAGCTGTATGAATACATGTGGGTACTTGAATTCATAGAAATATTTCACAGACATAAATTGAGCAGATTTCTAGTCTGCTGCCATGCCAGCAGCTCTGCGAGGCTGTACCTCAGTCTTGTGTTGCTTTGGGCTGAAGTTAAGCTCAGCATGCTCAAAATGTCCCCAATCCTCATGGAGGTCTCTGCCATTTTTCTATGAAATGTTTGCAGTGGGACTGATTTCCTACAGATATCTTATATGGAATGAAACATGTGATGGATGACTTTTATCACAATTGTGCTTTTTAACATGCCGTTTATGCTGTAAAATCCCTAATCCTGCCATTGGGACAAATAACTGACCTTACCTTAAACATTATATGACTTCACCACTGGACATTCTGTGGGTTACCTACAAATTCTAGTGTTCCACTTTAAGTTGAACATCAAATAGCCATTCATGAGGAAACCTGACACAATGGTAACACTCGCAAACAAAGAACTCAATACAAAGTATTAGGTTAACAAAAATGTTATATATTATCATCAGATACAGTTAATATCGTCAGATATAGTGGTCTCTAATAATGGCAAAGACAGAATCCCCCTTCTCCACACAAACAGGTGGAATGGAGGCATTAGCCATATTTTGAGCTTATTAAAGTTGAAATACATTTTGAAGCAAAATTGTGAAATGTTGCGTAAACTAAAATATGAATGAGGGTCGTTCACATCAACTAGTTTAGAGGGAATAAACAAGTTGTGTACTTTGGCCAGAAGATGGCAGTGTGATGTATTGCTGTAGGCTAATCCATCAGTAAACAGCTGTCGAAGAAGAAATTATGCTACAGAAAGAAAAGAGAGAGTAGAAGAAGAGGAGATTCAGCAATGGTGAATAAGGATACTAAGAAATAGGTTGTTGATCAGACAACATTAGCCACCAATGAGAGAAAATGTGTCTTCAGGAGTTAGATTCAGTTGGACAACTTTGTCGTGCTTTCTTGTCAGCTCACCTTGACCGGCAGAGTGGAAACAGCAGATCATTCATGTGAGTTAAATGTTTGCTACATGTTTGCTTATTCGCTCACCCTTTTTTGAAAATGACAAAAAACACACAGACTTCAGATGTCAATGAAGTTAATAATTCTGTCTGATATCAAGCAACTGTGGATCTAATGATGACACTGTATGACTGTTAATCCTGAGTGGGCCATGCATGCATAAGCTGTTGATATATTTTGATGGACCAACCTACAGACAGACTGGCTCTGGTGTACCTAGAGCCATGCCCATAACTTGCTTGGAAATTTAACATAATGTCTAACATTACATAAAAGGCTTCAATATAAAGCACTCTCCTGCTGTTTCTGTCACTCTTTGTAAACTGGTATTGATTCCAAATAGGATTGGATGGTGGAACAAAATCAGAGATCTGAGGGAAATTAAATTCTAGTCTCGTCTGTGTTCTTATGAAGAAAAACAACATAAAACAGGTTGAAGTATTTGTGCCAGGTGGTTGCCACGGTCTCTACATTCTAAATTCATTCTTTCCATTCTTCCCCAGCCATGCTGCCTTACCTGGGGAGAAGTAAAACCAGTTAATGGATGTACCACCTGTACAAGGTTTAACTGCTGCTCTTGCTGCTGTTTTGATCCTAGATGATTGATCCTATTGTGCTATACCTTCAGAACGCTGGTCCTTTGTTGGGTGAAGTGGTAGATTTTAATTCCATCCAAGAATCAGTGATGGAGGGTAACAGAAGGCCTTTGGAGAGGGTCACTAAAGCGCAGACAAAGATAACACAATTAAACTCCATCATCTCTGATCCAGGTAAGGTCTATAGCTGCTGACCTCTATCCCTCTGGTGGGTGAAAGAGCCGGAGATTTGCTCAGAACTCAGTGGAGCAGAGCCAGTCCTGCAGGCCTGTGTGTTCCTGGGTTAGAGGGCCTCCACTGGGACACATGCCCAGCTATTAATTCAGTCTCTTTGGAAGACAGAGTGGAGAGGGAGAGAGCAAATGTTGAAGTAAATGCTGTCAGGCTGGCTGTCAGTGAAAGGAGGTAAAGGGTTTTTTTTTGCACATATGTGTGCTTCCTGTTTCTATGTTGGCTAAAGTGTGTCTCTGCAGGTTCCCTTGGGATGAATGATTATGAGGTTTAGTGACGGTATGTTGAGGTGACACACCACTGTGATATGTCTGTCAGGGAGCAGATGCCTTTTTTTAGCACATTTCCATGCTGTCGCGTTGCCCCATCATCCCAGATGGATGCTGTCAAGCAGCTTAATGATGCCTGTTTTCCCTCATGGGTTCTGGCTATAGCAGCAGTTTACATGCAGAGCAACAGTCAGACAAGCTGTAACACTCACCCACATGCCCACACTCGCACCTTATTTATGTCTGAGTGTTGTGTAATTATACAAACAAAGCACTCTTAACTGCACAAATTAAGCCCAGTGTAACTTGTAACGAGAGGTGGTTGACACAAGGAGAGTGTGGAAAACATGGCGCTTAGGTATTCAAAGTCACATAGTCAGAAGAAAATGCACAGTCATTCTCAAGTCTTATCTTAGAGAAGCACTGAATATCAGCCAAGTGAAAAATGTCAATATCCGTACTTGTGATGGAGGACCATTCTCAATGGGTATTTATGATCTGTCCTTTTACTCCTTTTATGAAAACTGAGTCCGTTCTCTGAATGGTCTTCTTCCACGTTTAGCCTTTTTTGTTATATTTCTGTAATATCAGTTTCAAGCTGAAAACTTCCAGTAAGTTCCCCCCTTATACTGTTAAAGCCCAGCCCATCCCGAGAACCGATACGGATACAATTAATGGCCTACTCATTTTTCCCTCGTCGCAAATATGCTCTATCCCAGCCTTAAACACACTGCTGCAGAATTTGAATGTGTTTGCTATGGCTCTTATTCTGATTATTTTTCCACATAAGAATTCTGAAAATAATTTAACAGTTGAAGAAGATTGAATTATCTGACTATTTGCAGTGTATATTTGAAACTAAAGTGCCATACTTTGACAAGAATTGTTCTATGATAATGTGTTGACACGTACCTCTTCTACACCACTTCCTTAGTTATTGAAGGCTACTGAATTTTAATGTTGTAGATTCTTGGATAGTACCCTCTATATTTCACGAGGTACCAGAACCAGTAGAAGAATTTCTTTCTTTTGAGAGTTTTTCTCATCTTTACTCATCTCTACATTCTACCGAAAGAAAACAGCATAATGCCCTTCTTCACGACCGCATCTTTATGTGTGCATCCTGTCTCTACACTGGAGGCATTAGATAGCAAAGAGCTTTTTTCTATTCAACTGGCTTTAGCTTTTTATACTGTATGAAAGAAGTGAACTACACTTTTGAAGCTGTGAGTTTGATGTTTTGACCTACATCATCATGTTACTGTCTTTCTTTTTTTTCTGAGTCGTGGTGACAACATGTAAACAAAAGGGTGGTTCTATGGAGGTGGAGGTTAATCTGACTGATAGGTGAAGGACTTTCATGGCAGTGACTTGTCAATCACAAAGTAACCATATCCTGAAGCATACACTGCTTTCTTGAGACAATCATTTGCAAAAAATAACATTGTGCTGTGTTAAGGAAAGCTTAAAACTGGAGATTGAGACAGCAAACACGTTAAGGACATGTTTACTGAGGTAGTATATCAAGTTAGAAGTAGGGCCCTTTTCTCATTTACTTCTATATAGTCTGACTTATTTTTGCAAACCAGTGTCCCCTGCTGGCCATTACAAAGAATGCAGGCCTAAGAAACTTTAGCTTCATATTTCAGATCTAGAGGTTTCTGCTTAAACTGCACTGGCAACAATTTAACCACCTTTGTATAATCACAAACATGTTCTAAAATTATGTTAAACACAACGCCACCACCTCCTGCAGCCAGTTCACTTCCGCAATCCACTACAGAGTTGAATCAACATCTCTTTATCACAATGTCAGCAAATACTGAACATTATACAGTAAGCTTCACAGTCATTGGGTTTATTGCAGGGCTGTTTTATTGATTTGCATCTAATAAACTGGTGAGTCAGTGAATCTACCGCCTATGATCTTTGCTTATGATTTATTATCACTCCCACCCGACCCGTCATTATACAATGCATGTCAATATATGTGTTTTGTTTTGCTCAGCAGAGCATCCAATTTCATGATTTATGATAGTGTCAGCTCAATTTCTGTCTCATGGCCCTGCTTCCCGTCATAGCCTTTTCCATGAATATAAACCACGCTGGTGTGTCTTTGTATAAACAGTAAGTTTTGTAACTTAATGTCGCGCACTTTTGTAATGTGTGCCTATGTGTGATGCATAACATTAATGGGGCCTCTGTTCCATTTAAACGTCCCGATGAGTCTGAGCAGGATACCAGGGCCCTGGAACTGTTTCACCTGAATGGAAAGCAGACATAATTAATGTTGTAAGTTACACCTGTGTTTTAATTGGTTTTAGGTCCTCTTGTTGGCCAAAAAAAAAAATATATATATTTCAACATTAGGAAAAAAAAAAAAAAATTGGGTATCATCTAGCTTGAGCTGGCTTGGTATCTAATAACTTCTCCTTTATCTGGTGTTTTGGAAGTAGGAAAACATATACAATATATACAAAACATAGTATACCAATTTGATTATTATATATCTAGATTATAAAAGGAATTGCATTTGATCATGACATGTCATTTCTGTAACGTTTCATCTCTTTTGGAAGTGAGGCTATATGACCACTGCATCTCTATGGAAACGGCACAATCCTGACCTGAAGAAGGGAGATGGCAAAATGTTCTTTGTGCAGGATAACAGTTATAATGGCATGTCACGACCTGGCTCAGAAGCCATGACAAAAGCCCGGGAGAAGCAGGCAAAAGGCAATTTATCAAAAAATTAGTTTAAGAAAGAGAACAATAAATAATCTAACACAAACTGAAGATACAATGAGGTGTAAATATCAGTAACTCCAATGTGGGTGAGTGTGTGTATATGCATGAGTGAAGTTGTAATGTGAAAAGAGGATGTTATTTGTGTTTGCAAACATAACAACAAATGTATAAATGTAGAAGGCGCCATCCAACAGGTCGGCAGGGTTTTATAGCATGAGAGCGCCGGCCCAGGTGCTCCCAAAGGTACCTCTTGCAATAAATAATTAATAATAAATAATCAGCTAGGGCACCTTCACAGTCATACAACATGAGAAGAAAAGCAAAGAAAACAGAATGGCCATTGAATTTCTGTAATAATGTATTTACCAAAATATGGAAAAATATGTCTTCTGTGTACACAAAATGTTGGCAAGTGCACACAAGTGTTAACAACAATGGACATATAAAACACTTTGAGGCTCAACTAGCTAAGCATACTGATGACAGAGTATTTAAAACGTAAAAAGAGTCAATGTTGTTGCTGATGCTCCTGTTCGCCTTTGTATTAAATTAAGTCTGTTTCATAGGCAGTAAGAAACTCCTTCCATTTGCTTTTGAATCAGAATCTATCTTTACTTGGGTTGTAAGGTGCTGTCAGATGTCCTTCTCTTCCTCATAATCCTTCAGTAACAGCCTTTGAATATCTGTGTTTGTTTACTGATTCCTTGAACATCATCGATCCAAAGATTGACACCCAACCTTGTGGGAAGGACTGCGCTGCAGTAGTAAGACCTCAGAGTCAGGATGGAAAATGTAACCTCAGCTGCGATGATGTCAGTGAAAGCCCAAAAGCTGCAACAACATCAGTGAAAACCAATGAATCTGAGATGGTTATTGTGTCAAGTAGAAAGTACAAGCAGAACACATTTGTTTTGCAGCCTGGATTTAGAGGCGAGGCTGTCGGAGGGATGGAGTGAGAGTGGGGGACTGTTGAACATTTCAGACACCAGCTCTTACGAACACAGAGCTGTGTAGTGTGAAATTGCCAAGTGATGTAGCATTAACTACACAGTGACTCTGAGAACAGTATCCATGGTGATGTGATTATCTATGCAAGCAGTCGCACCTGAGAGGCGTCATCTGTTGCCTAGGCTTAATGCTCTTTAACCCACATTCACTTATTATATTTCCTAGGTTGTTAATTAAACCCGGGGATTGTCAGTGATCTGATAATCAGCAGGCACAAAAGGCTGGCTGCCTGTCTGCATGCTCAATGGCTCGACGCAAAAGTGTCGAATAACAAGTAGCCATTGACATTGAACCATCTTCTTTGGCAAAGTGAAGGGTTTATCAGTAGTTTCGTAACTATTAAAGTTATTTTATGTAAATAATTATTAAAACAGCATGCATTCACACAAGGGCAACACAGATATGAGATCTTTTAGGTTCATATTGAAGCTTAGAATGAAAAATAAACCTTTCTGTGTGGTGTTTTCAAAGATTTTGCCTCAACATCACTACACAAACATACTAACAAAGCTGATTACCTAAAGATATAACTGTCATAAACAATATTTAATGTTACTATTTATAAACATCTATTGCACATATAGAATGAGATAAGACTGAAGATAAAATAAAATAAGATACAATAAAAGAGATAAGATAAGATAAGATAAGATAAGATTCCCTTTACTCGTCCCATAACTGGGAATTTCCCATTGTTACATTAGTAAAGTGAATGGCAAGACAAAACAGAGCTGCAATAAAAAATAAATATATAATAAACAACCAGTCTAAACAAGAAATAAAGTATCAGCAGTTTACAATTATATCCACAAATATGAACAATTTAGAAAAGTAGAAACATAAAGAGTATTAACAATTTCAACTGAAGGAACATAAAATTATAAATATACAATTGCATTGTTGAATACATCACTGTTTAGGACACACACCATCGTCCCACTCTCTGTCACTTTTCAGGCATCAGTACTGCAGGTGATAGATGCATTTTTTACATCCGATCAGCTTTTAATGCTAGCCGACCACTCTGCTTAACACTGCACAGCTGTAATTAATAACATGATAATAATGGCTCCATTCCAACAATAAGCTACACCAATAAACCGACATGCCCTTTACCAGGTTTTTGAAATGGAACGCCTCGTTTGAATGCAGAGATAATGAATCCAGTTACACCTGTACACCTCCATACTAGGGGCAACAAACCATCTACACAGCATGTGTCATTGATCCATTTCCTGTGTTGTGTTCTTGTAAAGAAAGGGTTGAGATTTCCACACGTGGACATGAAAGGATTTACCTGTACCCCAGATACTGAGCTGGTAGCTGTGACTTTCTTGCCATGTTATGTGAACAGGACCTTGTGTTGTGCTGTCTTTGTTATTGTATAGATGTCAGCCAAAGACATACGTCACTAGCCACTCCATCATGCTATATACAAGGTCAACACCTAAGTGCTTTTACATGAAATATTTGCTGGGATTGATAATGTCTTTCCATGTTGTTCATTTAGTCTAAAGGAAGGGATGACTGTTACAACCTAGAATCTATTTTCAGTTTCAAGTTTACCAATATATAAGGTTAATATAAGAGAGAATATTAGTTCTCTTGTTGTTCTTTCTTTTTGGGTTTGGTTGAATTCATCTTATTCTTATCTATTCATCCAAATATGAATGAAAAAAAAAAAAGTTTCAGTCTGAACTAAACCATGCACTTTGGAAACTGTTGAAACTGAATTCTTCCAGTATCTATTGATTGAGACACCATTTGATTCAGCAAAGTGGGGAAAATAGGTTCATATCAGCTTATGGTTTATAGTTTAAATAGGATATGTCAGAAATGTATGACAGCAATGAGATTTTACACTTGGTAAAAAGAAAAAGAAGCAGGAAAAAAACAAACTGTCAAACCACTGGAGACAATCAAAACCACTATTTCTGGCAGTTAGATTTAGATGGATACAGTATTATCTATATCATCTTATCATACATACATCTTATCTATAGAGTCAATTCAATAATTTAAAAGGAGATCTATGATGTCAAATCTTTCACCTGCTATCCAACTACCACAAATATACATCACCAGTGTATGTGGTGTGTCTTTGTCAGGGTACGAATCTTGGTATAATGCATACATGCTGTCGTGTCAAAAAAATAAAAGCCTTCCCCTTTCCTTAATCCTGTGAAACATGGCATCCAGTCTGAATGGAAACATAGAAAGAAACTGTAAAAAAAAAAAAAAAAAAAAAAAGGCATTGTCTTAAATGTTAACTCTCTAACAGTCCTTGAAACAGATTATAGGTTACAAAAAGCTTTCAGATGGAATAAAAAAGTAACCAAATCAAAGCATAACATTGTAACATTTCTGTCAAAATAATTTTACTCGGCATGTCAAAATAAACCATTTGGAATAACTACATCCTGTCTAAAATGTTTTATTTTGTGACAAATATTAACTGAATATCAGACAGAGCAGAGAGGGGAGGACAGGACAGGTTGGTAATATAGGTTGGAAAAATGCAAATAGTTTCATATGTTTAGTATGTGGAGACACGACTCTTCATTCCAATTAAAAAGTTTTTGAGAAATTCAACATATTTATTTATTTATTTATTTATTTATTTATTACCGTGTAATTCTGCACATAATTCATTTGACATATTCTAACCATGTATGTGTATAGAATATCACAGAGAGCTGCAGGACTTATATTTAGCAGTGAAATAGAAAGCCACAGTAAGTAAAAAGAAAAAACGAGCAAAGAACACCCTGAAAAGCATGGGGTTTGTACAGTTAACCTCTGTCAGCAAATTATTATTATTATTTTTTGTTAAACAGGCAGCACCTGTTTGGCACTGACTCCATGTGTTAATGTTTATCACAGGTTTAATGAGCAGCGCAACACTTCCCCAGATTCTGTGATCAGCATTCTGCTGATGGATAGAAACATAGTGGCAATGTTGGGACTTGCATGAGACTTGGTGGCAGCTGCCTGATAATTGTGATTACATTTCGAAACATGCTGCAGGTGCACAGTTTGGATAAAACATGAGGAATTTTGGCTTAATTAATTCATCAGACAAGAAAGTACAGATTGATTGAGTGTGGCTCATGTTGATCTTCCGCAGCAGATGCATAATTGTACCAAGAGGTCCTTATTATGAGTGACATTATGCCTGTACACAGCTTTATATAGCTTTATACTAAGTGTTTGTTGCCCGCACATCTGGCATGTGTGTGTGATGGCATATAAATTTCCTTTTGGCCATGCTTGAAAAATGTGGTTTTGGAGAGAGATGATGTCAGTCTGTCATATCCATGGAAACGGGAGTAATGAGTATTGAGGTTTTTACATTCTGTGCCAGCCAAGGAGTCACATTCGGGTGGACTTTCAATGCCCTGTACAAGTAAAATGCTGCTGAAGGTCTTTCTTTAATCCAGCACTGGTGCACATTAGAGTGCAAAGTGCGTTCAGATGACAAGGAAGTCATCCTTTGCTAAACCCTGTCTTTTCTTATGCAATACGAAGAAATCGACTGATTAGCAATCTGCCAGCTGCTTGTGCTGTTATGTGATGTACTTTGTCAAAGTCATTATTTCCCCCTCTATCTATCTATCTATCTATCTATCTATCTATCTATCTATCTATCTATCTATCTATCTATCTATCTATCTATCT
>JAOWBC010001387.1:5021770-5033743 GCA_028566105.1 Hypoplectrus providencianus | reverse complement strand
TGTATTAAATCCTCTCCTACTGACTTGCCATTGCATGCATTCAAGTAATTATACTGTTTATCTGTCCTTATATTTCTCAAAAGGACTTGAGATATGTAGCTACAATAGCTAATTTGCTGATACATCATTAATGTTTTTTTAATTAACTCTGCATAGGTCTAGGCCATGTACATCAATATTATATAGATTTCTGGATATGACAATGGATTTAGTTTTAGATACCACAATAATTTTATTGACTTTCCAGACTGTTCTAGCTATAATTTAGCCTATACCAACATTGATTCCTTGTTTTTTTTTTTGTTTTTTTTAATATATACAATTGGATTTTACAATATACAATTTCCTCTGTACCACCCAGCCCTACCTTCACAAACACCATTAACTCTGTTTTTCAGTCTCTGGTGTGCCCTTCAGAACTCAAAAGCTTGGTGGTTTGTCTTGCTGGAATGCTCTTTTGGTAGTAAAAACATTCTCCAAAGCATTTATGCACACAGTCTCTTGCCTTTGACTTTTAATCTAGGAACCAGCTTCTTTCCAAGAACAGTTGTTCATCGTTTGTAGTGATGATTAAACCGAGAGGTTCATGCTGCAGAAATGCTCCAGCTGTGAGGTACATAACATTGTCTCTGGCAAAAATCAATAGGATTTTAACATCCAGGCAATGGAGCTCGAAATAAAACCCATAAGCACAGTACAAAATGAATGGATACATATCTGTGATTATCTCCCATTGCTGCCTTAAAGGCTGAATTTACTAATCAATACATTGTGATCAGTGCATTCAAAAGAAATCCATTGAACAAAGCACATACTGCAGCTTGTTTTGCTCCCACTGGCTTAAATCTCTACCCTTTACTGTGAGCTTAAAGTGATCCATTTTTTGATTGGGGTCTTACAAAGTACACACCTCTCTTGATAACATAATTAAAGTCTGCTTCACTGACTGACATCCCCATTCTCTAGCTTTATACTTGGCATTAACAATGTCTTATTTAGCTGGAAATCAAAACACTACAACTACAATATTAGAGGTCTGATGTGATCTTCTTTTCTTTTTTCATGAACCAAAACATGACAACTAATTATCTAGAAGCTATTGCATGCGATGACACATTCATCAGGGTTTAATGTCTTCTGAGAATCATCAGTGTAATATTAGAGCAAAGTCAATGGCGGTCAAAGCAGCTATTTGCTAACATGATGTATCACTGCTAACTGCAGTGATGTTGTTGTTTCACTGTAATGGATTTACTGCGTCACATAATGAACGGAGCGACTTTCCAATATCAGCTGAATGACGGCCATGTTTGTGCTGTTCACTGTGACTGCTCATCATTAGTTGCCATGGTCCATGGGTAGTGGCACAGTGGAGCAGAGCTCAGTAGATTGATGCTCTCTTTGGTCTCTTCTAATGCCGAATTTCATATGAGATGACAGTCCGCAGCCTGAATTTCATACGTCCAATCCTGAAGTCTCCATGCTGTCAATTATATCCTTCATTCGCACACGCACGCAGAGAGACACACTCACACTCACCCTTGAGGTTATTCAGCAGCATCATACATAGTGAATGTGAGTGACAGGTCAGGAATGTACAATAATAACCCGAGCTCTGCTTTCAACCCGAAAGGAACTTTATTGCTGATGAACAGTTTTACTGATAACATCAGGTACAATTTCTGAAACACCTCACTTTTCTTTAAAGCATTTCAAAAACCTGGGTTCTGAATCTATATTGCCTCAAATGGTTTTCAAGTTTTCCCTTTCATGTATTTTTATCGTGGACTGTCCTTCCACCTGTGCGCATACTAATCACTATGAAACAGTAATGATCTGAAATGCAGTTTTTTGCACTTCCAGGCACATTGTTTCATCGGAAAGTTTTGCTCTCTGAAGAATTTACATCCTCATTAAAGCCCCAATGAAAAATATCATTGAGGTCATTAGACACTGAGGCAAACACACATACAACAAGAATGCTTGCTTACAGGGGGACACACACATATGCATGCACATAGAGAACATACACACACTTGACACCCCCCACATACGCACACACACACACACACACACACACAGGGTTTCAGCTATGGGAATATCGTGGTTAAATTAGCATAATGAATGAATATCAAACACAGCTTTATCCAGCTGGTACAGCCTCACTGCTCCAGAGCTCCAAACAAGTCTTTATCTTTAATGTGTCCCCTGCTATCAGCATTAGCACGGCTGACCACTCTTTGCACAACATGATTCATCTTGGCTTTGTTTTCAACCCTGATTAAATGGGTGAAGGTCCTATTAACAATACACAGGAAGCACATGAAAGCTTGAAAAACAAATGATTAAAAAGGACTCAAAATAACTAAGTAAACACCATGGCTAACCCTGCCTGGACAGGTGGATCATACTAGGGGGCGTGCCACATAGTCGTACCAGTCAACTCTACTAGAGGTAAAAACGCAAATAGCTAAAATAGAAAGGCCCACAGAAAGGGTAGACCTCACAGAGGCAGCATTAAGTCGCAATGTGAATATGTGTTGTATTTAATTGCTCAAAGCGTTTAAAGAAACACCTTTCAGCATTTGTATGATAATGACGAGCAAAGGGAATGGATCAATTCAGGCATGAAAAATGATGAGAAATATATTTTTTCCAATTATTTTACAGCACAATGGCGCAATGATAATTTGACGGGTAAAACTGCGGAATACAAATGACGGGTCCTTTTACGCTACAGTTGTATTGTTTCAGTGTGCCATGCACATATGCACATACAATACACATTGAGGGTTACTAGAATTAAATTATAAATAAAGAAAACATCAATGAAGGTGGCAGATTACATTGATCAAATTGATATTAGAGAAATAATGCATACTAATACTACTAATACAAATAACAACTGTTTGCAAATTCATATGTCCAAAAAAATCGAATTGTCCAATAACAATGCGTTGAGAAAACTAAAAGACTTAACAACATAATTTAATTATCTATTTGGGAAATTCTGTATAAAACACTTTTTTAAATTTAAGACTGTAGTATTGTATTTTTTAAATGTTCTGTGTGTAGCTGGCCTCTACCACTGCACTTGCTGTCTTTGGAGCATATGCCACCCTTCTTTCTCTCACATAATGGTGCGATCCTGGTCTGTCCTCGCATGTGATTGAAGTCCCAACCCCGCCTGCATGATTTATCGGCAGAGCTCGGCTCTTTTCATTCGCAAACAACACATCACTATCCCGTTGCCCATGCCCCCTGGTGTGGTAGGCTCTGCATGCCCTGTTACGCCACTGGCGCAGCACAAAAGCCCGTTCTCACATTGTTTATGTATCCACCTCGTGGTCAGATCCACTTCCTTGGCCCACTCTACATGCTTACCCTTTACAGTGTAATTATCCTGTTCTTTTTATGTTAGAATTTATTGAAGGATACTGTCATGCTGCTCTTAAGAGACAGGGCAGTGTGCAGTGTGTTTGTGTTGCAAGTGCTTGGCTTAGTGAGTGAGAGAGAAGAGCAGCAGAAACTGACAGTGAATCATGGCAGAGCCGAGGGAAAGGTTAGCAGGAAGATGTCAATCTGGTAGTAGATGTAGGGCATATTTTACAGTACGTCAGTGAATAAAAGCTTCTCAAGACCAAGAAAAGTCTTGGTTATTACTCAAGTGCTATGAAGTGGAGGGGGTCAGTTCTTCTATCATATCCATCCTTGAGCTGTGGAGTCTTTCTGGAGACTTTGTAAAATAAATCCATAATGATGTGTTCTGTGGTTATTGTTATCTTTCTGTTTTAAACAGCAGCTACTGTTGTTGTCAGCTTTTACACTGTCAGTCCCATGATGCTTTGGGTTCAGTCCATCATCCAGGCACAGTCTGCGTTCTTGACTGAGCATGTTTATGAGCAATATATTATAATAGACAAAAGAATTAACCTCCACACAAAAAACCAAACTGTTTTCATGAAGATAATGAGCTCAATCTGCAGTCCTGTGTTACTGTGGTAACTGCCACTTCCCCTGTCTCATGTCTGTGTTGGAGGTCACTTCTAATTTATGAGATGATTTTACAATTACATGTAGACTTATCTCAACATCTTGGAGATGGCAGCTAGGTTTGGAGTTATAAAAAGATTTTAATTAATTCATCCGTACAGTGTATGATCTTTACAATTGAAATCAAACAATTTTGCATGACTGGTTTGACTGTTTCTCTTCTTGAATTTTCTTGTTATTTTTTTGTAATTTAGTTTTCTTAATTTGGCTTTTCCGATGCCTGTGCCAAAATGGATTCCCCATAAACACGCAGCTTCCATTAATCTATCCATCTGTCCACTTTATTCAGGTAAGCCTTCTAGACATCTCTTTACCCAGTAACATTTTCCAGCTCTTCCTTGAGGAGTGTGAGGCATTCCCAGGCCAGATGAGATATATCATCTCTCCAGCATGTTCTGGGTCTCCTTCAAAACCTCTTACCAGTTGGAAGTGCATGAAAACTTCCAACAGAAGGTACTTAGAAAGATCTTGATCAGATGCCCATATCACCTCTGGCCCCTTTTGATGTGAAGGAGGGACAACTCCAGCTCCTCCAGCTGTCAGAGCTCCTCGCTCTCTCTCTAAGGTTAAGCCCAGCCGTCCTTTGGAAAAAAAACTCCTTCAGGCTGCTTGTTCTGGCAGTCGCATTCTTTCAGTCACTACCCAAAGCTCAGGATCATGGGTGAGGTTGGAACATAGATGGACTGGTACATTGAGAGCTCCCTCTTCACGGTCAACAGTCCGGTATAACGCCCACATCACTCCCACTGCTGCACCAAGCTTTCTGTCCATATCATGCTCCAATTTCCCTTCACTCTTAAAAGTGCCCCAAAATGCATTAGCTCCTTTGCTTTGGGCTGGAAGACACAGACAACAGTGGGCACAGACTTGAAACTTTTTAGTACCTGGTAAAAAAAAAAAAAACATATGTAGTTTGAACATGTAAAAAGTTACAAGTCACAGCTATAAATTTTAATCCCCAGAACATCTTTGAAGTCTCTTTGGTGTACCTTAGTTCTTTCCTTCATTTTTTTAAAGATTAATGTCACCGGCATTATCATATTGTATTCCCAATTTAGTCTGAATTAATGTATTGTTTGTCATTGGTATTCCATTCCAGCAGATGGTAAAAGTCAAACACTGAGTGGATGGAAAACCCTCTGGAGGTTCAGCCGAGCTCCTCCACCTACGCAGAGTAAACTAAACGGAAGGCTAACAGCTGGTGAAAGTTTGCCAGAAAGAAGAAGAAAAGACTGACAGTTTTTTTTTTTTTTTTTCCTTCCCCTCCTTGTGCTGTTGATTACTGCTTCCTGGTAATCTTAGAGCTTGTCCTCACCTAGTTTGTTTGGACGCCCTCCATTTGCTTAATTTATTCTGGTAGGTGAGAACAACACCATTCTAACTGAGCAGCAAACAACCTCGCAGAGACGCCGTGAAATTATAGGTCTCGGCACTTTTCCAAGTCAGCTGCAGGTGCAGTTTGTTTATGGTGCGAAAACAGCACAATGGGCGTCAAGGGCTGCTTCACCTCCACTGTTTCCATTACTTTTGTGTATCAGGACAACTCACTGTACATTGCAACTTACATAATAAACTTGTTTCACCTTGGGTACTCCGGAACATTAATCCAAAAACGGTTATGAGATATGTATTTGGAGGCACTGGCTGTGCTATCCAGTGTGTCTGCAGCATACTGAGAGAGAATCAGGCAGTAGATGAGAAAGCGAGGCAGCCGATGAAGGCATGATAGAATGAAATAGTATAAAATAAAAACTACTGTTGTATAAATAATGTTTTTTCAGGGTTCATTTTAGCACAATATAATTCAAACACTTTAAATGTAAATTTCCATAATTAGAACTCTTTCAATCAGAATGGAGAAAGTAATTAGTTGAATTACTTTCTGCTGTGTTTGACTGTATAACAAATCACTGCATTACACCTACATACTGTTTTCAGTCGCACAAGGTTGGGGAGCACATGTCTGAATCAAAAGCCTTGTGTAATTTATTTGCTTCTTTCTTATTTCCCTTCCTTCCTACTCCATACAAATGTTCACAAGAGCTTTTTCTGTGAAATTAATTTGTATTATCATGTGACAGTTTTTGTAAACAAATTTTCCTCTCCACGGATGTTTTTTTTTTTCTCCCTCTGAAGCAAATGTACTCAGAAATTATGCTTCACAGGGCTTTGTTTCATTCATGCGAGTCAGTGAATGTTGAATGCTTCATTTCTGTTTGTTTGTTTTAACGATTTTCCTCCCTCTCATGCGCTTTTTTCCCCGAGCTTTGAGAAGTTCACTTGTATAAAAGACAATCTGAATGCACCAGAATGCGATAAATGCAAATTTCTGCAAAAGTGATCAAAGCGACAAATGCAAATATCTCTCAGGGAGTGAGGAGGATAAGAGCGAGAACACGAGAGACAGAAGACAGAGAGGCTACAAACTGAGGCCAGTTTACCCTCCTCTAAGTTGTCTAATTCATCAATCACATAAATGACCAAACAGAGGGGACATTGATTTTGTAACCTGGAGAATAGTTTATGCTAATTTATCACAGTGCACTTTATTACATTATCTTACACTGGAATCTCCTCTTTACTCCTCTCACCTTCTGTTAATTATCTTTCTAATAACAATCACAGTGAGGCAGCAGGGAGACACTTTAATTTATTCTAAACCTCTTGGTAGGTCCTTCTTGGATAGGGATCATAACAGCGATGATAGCTTGTATAGTGTGTGTGTGTGTGTGTGTGTGTGTGTGTGTGTGTGTGTGTGTGTGTGTGTGTGTGTGAGGTTTGACTCAGGTTATTATAGAACTGCTGTTCAAGCAGACTGTAAAATATGCACTACACCCCTGCATACAGCTCCTATAGTGCAAGAGCTTTATATGCATATGCACCTGCATGTGTGCGTACCTCTGTGGGAGTCTCCTCATTAGATTTCGCAACGTGCAGTTCAGATTAAAACAGACTTTGGATTTGAGAGTCTAGAAAGCCAAGTGCAGCTCCCAGCTTCTTGTGTTGTGCTACGATGAAGACCCTTCACTGCATGTCTAACAGACTGCTGCCTCTCCACCAGGCCCATATTCACCATCATAGAAAGCAAGGAAGTAATGATGAGATGTGGAAGGGAGTCAATATAAAAATCTATTTTTGAAATATTTTGTCATTGTGGCTTTAATTTAAATTTAATTTTCTGTTCATTTTTTAAAATGTCTGGGATCACAGGTTATATTCAGTTTTCTATTCATTATTTCTTTAGTAATTATTATTTTGGCAGACATAAAAATCATTATAATTATAATTAGGATGTCACATGTATTTCAGTTATTCCACATTACGTCTTGCACAAGTGTAGAATTACCAACAACAGAAAAGACCATTTGTCAGTACAAACCGTAATGACATGTGTCGTTATGGTTGTACATCATGCTAAATATAGCACGTCATTATACATACATGCATGGTTTGCAGTTGTAAACAGGTTGTAGTTTTGGTTAATTTAGGCTTCAAAATACAGAACTAGGTTAAGGTCAAAAACATCCTAGTAGACGTTTAATAAGACACTTTAAAAAGTAAATGATTTAACTTAAATGCCGGAAGTGAAGCTACGAGGATAAAGTGAGCCACAGAAGTAATGTTAAAACCACAAATTACGTAAAAAGAAAAAAAAAAAAAAAAAAAACGTGATTCACAAAACCATGAGCCACAGAAGTTACATTGAAACTTTAATAACTTCATTGATTGTTTTTTGATTGCACAAAGGACATGAATCTCATTCTCCTGCCAACTTTGCCAAATACACCATTGTCAACTTTGTAGCTACAGCTGTAGTGAAAAAAATGATACAATTAAAGCATTGAGCATCATGTTGAGCATGATGATTGAGCTTTTCTTTTTCCGAAAGGAGTAAAAAATTAAATAGAAAATCTAAAATTGTAAAACCTGTAAGCAAGCTTTTGTAGGAAGAGATTCAAAATGTTTGGTTTTGTCTGTGTCTACTTTGGTTCTGATGTTAGCTAAATGTGCTTTCAGGGAAGAACAGAAAAAGTGATTGCTGCTGAGGTGTCAAGGGAAGTGAAGGATCCATCATTTGTTGGATATTTCAGACAATCATTTCAAGCACAGTGCTAAAGATTCTGATTCATTGAACATGTTGTATCACACAGTTTAGCTTAAACCCTCACAATATACTGTATGTTCAGTCTGGAGGAGCAGTTCTGCCTCGGATGGACTGCCTGCTCATGATACACTCTTGCATTTGAACTGTTTTAGCATTTTGAAAAGAAGAAAGAAATGCTCTAGCCCAGCAGCTAGGTAAATATATACATTAACAGACATGGAACAACAATGGAAACATGGAATCTTAACTTAAGCTTAAGCCTCATTAATATTTTATTGATTAAAAATTACTGTACAACACCAACTGGGTAAAGTTAAGGCTAATCCCACAATGAGCATCAAGTTCAGCCCTATAGGCAACAAAAAGTATTTTCACACTGTTTTTTTTTTGTTTTTTTTTTAATGTGTGGGAATTTCAATACGCATCAAACTGATCAGGATGTAGAGGTGATGTATTGCCAAAAAAAGTTTAGGAACATCTGCTTTACATAAAAATGAGTTCAGCTTATAGTTCTTAGAATTGTTGTTGATATAATACGTGCACATATCCTTCAGAACAGTTATCCCTTTTGGACTGCAGCATTTACCCAGTCTTTCTTTCAATAATGGAGTGTAAAACGGTTTAAGTTATGGCACACTATATACTGCATTGACATCCAATTAAAATATGAAAAAGCCCGAGGTATTGTGTGCCAAACCTTTGTCAAGACTAAAATGCGTGGCGCGTGTATTAGAGCCTTATGAATGATGTAAACTACCTCTCCTAATCTGCTTCTTCCAGTCAGCCTCTGTGTGAAAGCCTCCACAGTGGCTTCATTCAACACAGGCTGTGCTGCTCAGCAGGCCTTACCTCCAGCTCACTGATATGGACCTGACATTTACACAGAGAAAAGGAGTCCTGCACATTGATTCTGCTGCTTTGTTACTGAGACTCCTGTAAGATAGTGGTGGAAGAGATTGATCGATTATTTTTTTATCCTCACTTGTGTGTTCCTGTCCCATTGGAGGCTGACTATAAGTCTTACAGAGAGGGACTCCAAGTGAAGTGATTAAAAGTCTTTTGTATTGTTAATTTGTTTGATTTTGTTTTTTTTGGCTATCTTGCATGCTGACATACTCTCAAAGCACAAGTCTGTCTGTAAAATGAAAAGAAGAAAAAAAATGAAGGGAGTAAGAGTACATTCCCTTAAAATTGATTTTATGTACTGTATAATGTAATGGTTACTGCTTTGTTTTCATGGGTCCATTCATCCTCTCCATGGTGAAAAAAGAGAAATGTTTGATGTTGTTTACTGAGACATCTTCTAAGGAAACGAAGTGAAGAAACTTCACTGGTTCTTCCTGCCCGAGATCAATTCCTTGCCCTCATAGGGTCAAATTCGGAATTGATTTCCCTCAGTCCATTTTCCCACAGTGAGAACTCTCTGAAGCACTAAATCATTTCCTCGACCATAATGGACAGAACAAATACCTCCACAAGGAAGGCTGTTGGAGCACTTAAACGCCTGCCTCCCCAGTGAACATTATTTCCATTAACACCCTCTCAACCCTCTTCACACTTTGTCTCTACAGCTCTCAGCTCTTAATGCTTTTTGTGATAATTATTATTGGAATAATTATGGCAGAATTGTAAACAAGTTTTTCTGCATAGATGTAAGTTTTCTTTTTTGTTTTTTTACTTTCAGCCTAACTAACTGTAAATTTGTAATTTGGGATGTGAAACAACTCTCAAAATAATTCAATTTACTGCAGCCGCCTCTATATAAAGTGAATAATGAAAGCTTTTAAATGAATTGAAAGCTGTTGTTTGAGACACCATTACTCCATCACTCCAGACTGCACATGTGTTTTTAGGTAGTAACTGCCACTCACTTTGGATGATATATATGCCTCCAGCTGGTGCTTTCATCGAGCTAAATCTATGTTCATTAGTGCAGTACATCTGTTCTCACATTACTTCATAAACAACACAGTCTATTGACAAAAATTAATGTTTTTTTTGCAGATATGTGATGTGGTATGCATTCATGCCACTTAAATGCATCAGTACTGAGCTTCAAAACAATATCCTCAGCTTTAAGCGAGTGGTGTTTGGACCCACGAGGCATCTTGTTTCTGAGGCATCCTTTTAAAAATTTACAGTAAGTGAGTGGGCACATTTTGCAATCTGGCATGATTTTAATAACCGCTGTACTATTTGGTATGCATGAAAATTCTACAACACTTTTGACTTTATTGGTTTTAGAGGTAACATGCTGTTGACAAAGTGCCTGATAATGGTAAGGAAGAACAAATCCTTTCAACTGTTTACCCAGTTAGGCCCTGATTACTGGATATTTGCACACAGACGTATTATTACAACCCTTTCATCATAACAAGGACTAACACATCTGCCAGCCTGCAGCCCAATCTGCAGGAGTCCAGTTTTTATTAAGTTCTGCCACCTGAAAAAGACAAATCAACCTCAAAGACAGCCATCACTTCTTCAAGGCTGCTGCTCCGGCTTGTGCCGGAGGTCCGTGCAGCCCTGAAAAGACCCTTTGAAAAACTGTGCTCTGTCACAGATGATGAATATCACTGTGTTTAACATTCGGGATGTTGCCTCTGCTGTTTGGGAGTGTCACTAATAGAAAAGGTCATTTTGAATCTGTGTTAAGGTGTCACACTTATGCTTTATGGCTAGTATTTATGCATCCAGGTGGACTTATCTTTTGGGCTATATTTCCCGTAAGGCTCATTTTAGAGCATCTGTGGGCTGCCTGTTGAAAAATGAATCACCTCAGGAGGAATGCACAGGAAATACCTATGAAATCCTTGTGATACTTTCAAAAGAGTTTTATGTCTGCACAGTAGCAACAGCCACGCCAGGAGCCTTTATGTATTTAGGTGGTTCATTTTTCCTTTGATCCTTCTTTTATGACCCCAATATCTTTGGAACACCTCGAGCAAATTTCTTTACATTGGGTACAAATGTTCACTTACACTCAGGGATGAACTGATTAGATTTTTGTGGTTAAAGGAAGTGGTCACTTTGATATCATGTCCATCCCATTATCCTGATCATTTCTCAAGATAAAAATGTGACAATTTCTTCAGATTTGGAACAATCATTACCTTGAGGTCAAAGGGTTGATTTACATAGAGGTTTTATATTTGTAAAACTTTGAGCCAAGAAGAATATTATCATACTAGGATCTGTACCAGGAGTACCAAGAACCAGATTTTTTTTTTTTATTTTTTTTTTTCCCATTGGACTCAGTAGGTCATTCATGCATTCAGACATCATGTTCTTCAAAACACTGCCCAGTTGCCATTATTCAGTGGCATGACTCAGGAACAGAAGGGCAGATTGTAAATGTATTTTACCTTTGTTCGAATACTGAAACGCAACGTGACATTATTTGATATATCTGGGTTGCTTCAGAAAGGGAATTCATTATATTTGTGTAATTGTGTCTGTTCAACATGGTGGAACTGAGAAATTGTCCATGGTTTTTCCATGTGTATTTACTGCTGAATTTTGTCAAATATTTGGGAAAAATATACAGTATATTCTGCTTTTTGCGCTTGTTTATTTACAATTTATCCTGTCTTGTGTTTTTTCAGGTAAGCTGGAAGCCTTTGAACCTGTGCCGACAGTGTGTGAGCCTGTGTGTCTGTGTGCAGTAGTGTGTGTTTGCATATCCCTGGTCCTGTCTGCCAGAGGGGTAGCGACTTCACTGAGTTGGGGAGAGAGAGTAAGATTCTCACACACACACACACACACACACACACACACACACACACACACACACACACACACACACACACAGCTTG
>JAOWBC010001387.1:4977455-4993420 GCA_028566105.1 Hypoplectrus providencianus | reverse complement strand
TGAGCAAGGACACTTTCGTCATCTGTTATCATTACACACTGACACACGCACGCACGCACACACACACACACACACACCGCTCTCTCCGTCCCCTATATACCCCCCACCCTTCTCTGCTCGTCTCTTTCTTATCTCTCTTTTGACATTTGTGTTGAGGATAGCGCTGACATGATCAAGTGTGAGTGACAGAAATTAATCTTATTGGAAATTCATATTCAAAATATACAGATGGCGGAAAATAAATCGTCTAGCATGGAGAAATATAATAAACTGAAGTTATTTCGTGCAACAGGGCTCACTGAATGTTTTCTTGAAGATTACGTGAATAATTTGCCATGGCCACATTACAACCCAGCTGAACACCTATGGAACATCATCTTCCCTTCTGTCTCCCCCTTTCACTCTGTATCTCTCCCACTGTCAATAAAGCCATAATAAATGGACAAAAAATATATTTAGAGAAAAAGAAAATGAGCAACACCGTGTCCTACCTGAGTGCACTCCAAGAGGGCGTGACCAGTGAAATCATTGTGATTGTTTTCTGTTGCATAGTCCTAAATGGCTGCTCGTGAGGCAGTGCCTGCACACCGTTCTCAGCTAAACTTTTGTTGGACATCTCCTTTCTATTTAATCCTGTGGCTTGTGTTGAAAGTGTCACAACAGATGAGGAAGTGCTGGAGGGAGATCACCAGAGAGCTGAAAGTTAATTTATTTTTGTTATATTGCTATAACTAATACTTGCTGTGGGCTAAATTGCATGTCATTTCCAGTAAATGCTGTTAAATAAAATGTGTTTTCTGTTGAAAAAATGTATTTCAAACAGTATTTTAAGCACTTACATCTCCAGTAAACTGGAGCACACAGCTAATGTGGTTTGTTTAGATGACACCAAGTGCATATTTAACAGATTTTTTTTTTGTGTGTGTCCTATGCTGCATAATGAGATTCAGTAATGTTTTTTTTTTGTTTTGTTTTGTTTTGGTTTTTTTTCCCCCTTATTGTGACTAGATTATATAATATTCAAGATTCATTAGAAATAGAATGACAATATAATGACATTCAAATGATGAAATAATGCATATTGATACTACCTATTATTTTGGTGACAGCTTTAAACACTTCCTGCGTTGTGACAAGATGTTTGAAACCATGAAAGCATAAGGTGGCTACACTACCTCTACTCAAGAAATATGCACATTTAGTGATAGAGGTAGTATATAACCATATTTTCTTTGACTTTTACCATAAAATAGTTAGAAATGACAACCCATGCTGCCCTATCAATCTGCAATATAGAAGGTATTACAAAAATAAATCTTCATTTAGGCAAGGCATCTTTATTTATATAGCACATTTCATACCAATAGGCAACTCGATGTGCTTTACATAAAGACAGAACATTTAACAGTAAGAGCAGAAAAATTAGGGAGACATAATAATTTAAAGTAATAGCCATTGACTGGTAGTGCAGGTATTTTTCATATGTTCATAACAAAATTATCATGATGTGGCATTTTGTCTGGTAAGCCAATATATTAATAATCTATATGAAATATAGAGTTTCTACAAGTGAGATATCCATATTACATAAATATTGCATATCTGTGTGTGTGTGCAGGTATCACAATAGTTTTTCAAAAGGCGAATGACATGTTAAACCCTCCCTTAAGAGCAAAGCCAAGCAGCACTAGTTCACTGCCAGACAGCCAAACAAATGCCAAACAGCACCAGATGCCTGACAAAGCAATACCTGGTCAGCCTAAATGTATAAAGCAACCTGACAGATTGTCTTCACGCACGGTTGTGCAGAGATAAAAAGAGCATCAGTGTGAAAAACCAGCCCCATTAACGTATCATTATGTTGCCGTTTGCTGTCAGGGTGAATATACAAAGAATGCTAAATTTGCATTTGTAACTATGCCACCTTCTCATTTGAACAAGCACAGGTGTGGAAATATTTAGAGGATTATGGGTTGCTTAGTGTCAGAAATGTACAACCATAGCAACACAGTCCTCTGGCTACAGAAGCTCAGACTATTAACTTTGTCCAAGTGAGCCTTATTAGATAAGGTTGCAGATAAAATAGGGATGTGCTCCCACATATTGGATAGTCACACTTTGAATATAATACATTGTTTAATTGGGCACTGAATCATGAATCCACTGTATCCAGTCTATCCTTGTTTACAGTTACAATTAATTGGTAGGCGAGGGACATTGAAGCGTAGAAATGCTTGCACAGAGGCTGAGTGCTTAATAAATAAAGACTTCCCGGACAAGTGGCTGCAGCTCACTACACCATGCAGATGGCATTAGCCTGACGAGCAAGAGAGAAATATTAAAAGCACAGCTGTAGTCAACTTTATGCTGATTTTATGTGTCTGCAGCAGACCCGCAGCCCTCCAGCATTCCATAAAGCTAATTGGTCATTATAAAACATGTCCAAAAAACAAAAGGAAGGATGAAATGAATCCGACCAGTCTCAGCCTGACCTTCTGTGCAGGATGAAAACACAAATCACAACCATTCAACTAGGTGAATATTCTGGAGATAATATATTATTATTATAATTATTATTTTCTTTTAGGAAGAACCCCATCTTGTTCTTAGCTGTAGTGAAAAGAGAATTGGCATGCATGGCAATGCTTATTTTGTACTGTTGTTTTTCCAGATGAAAGCTAGAGATCCTTCCCAGTATTATTCCTGTATTGTTAAAAGAACAGAAGCTGTTTTTGCTGAACTTCACCACTGACACTCTCCATAAAAATAAATAAATAAATAAACTGTTCTGAATATTAAAAATGTGATGACAAATTTGAAACTAATCTACATGGGTAAGGTTAGCTTCTTAAGGTTCGGAAATAAAAGAGGCTGGGTTAAATAGCTACTGTTATATGTAATTATCTGACACAGTCATGTAGACAGTTTGGACACACAATGTGGATGAACCAGGATTTCAGTGCTTTAAATTAGTCACCTTTTGCTTTGACGGTCTCCACCACATTAAGAAGGAAAATAAACAAATAAACAAATAAATAATCACAAATTAACTCATTAACTCAACTCAGCTCATTAGGCTGATTGAGAATGCCGAAAATGTGTGCAAATTGTTTATTTATTTATTTCTCTTTTTCTACATAATTCAACATGTGTTCTTTTATGGTTTTAACATCTTTAGCAGTAACCTACAGTATTGGAAAAAAAAAAATGAATGGAAATAAAATAAAAATGGCATTGGAATGTAACTTCAAATATGACCCCATTACTTTAAAAAACAATGTTTATTAAAAATGTTTTTGGCGGAGCCACAGACAGCCGACCATGACCCATGTTTCGGGACCAGACCATCAATTCAGACCCCTCTTTTAGCGGACTGTGTCACTCTTTATACTACATCCCCTGACTCTAGCCATTTTTATCATTGTTAAATAACAGACTTCAAGAGAAGACTGCTCCCCTTCACTAATATGCACTAATATTCTTCTTTTTTTCTTTTCTTTTTTTTTTTTTTTTTTTTAGAAAGCCCCTGATCATTCCATAGCTGTAAGCTATTATGAAAGGTCCTGACCAACATCCCACATTGCCATTAAGGTGTTAGGACTTTTTGAACAGGACGTTAGCTGTGCTGCGATCACTGCCATCGAGCTCGCTACACTGTTCTGATATCGAGCTGGCATTGTGCCTAGAAGTAGAACACACACAAAGCAATGAGCTATTAGAGGAATATTGATCTTCTCCGAGGCTATGCCACGGAAGTCAGATGGATGACTCAAAAGCCACAGTATGTGGGCATAGCAGTCGATTATGTGACTGAGATGGGAGCTATGATACAGTTGCTTTTAAATAAACACTTTTACTCTGTTAGAAGAAACACAAAATCAGCTTGTAAGGGAAATACTTAGGGAAACTATCTTCAATGTATAATTAATGTACTATGATCTTGAAAAAAAAAACAATCTGATTATGTTAAAATGCTACATGCAGCAAGTGATCAGGAAACATGATACCTCTGCCTAAGATATTTGGCCTCCAGAGAAAGTCTTCACTGTCATTTTCACAGCGGGCTTATGAAAGTTTAATGAGGTTAAAATGAAACAAAACTGCCAAACCTCCCGCAGGTCTCTGCCTCTGGTGACGTTGTTTCATTCTCTATTAGTTTCTTCCTCCCCACTGAGAAACATCAGCAACACAGGCATATTTCAACGCAAATGCATCCTGCTCTGAATCAGTGCATCAAGCAGTTTGTTTTTTACACTTAAGTGTAGGCTCCTCAGTATGTACAACATTTCCCTCTCCAAGCCTTTCAGAAGGTTAAATCTGCCAAATGGTCTGATTCACTGGTTCCACTCTGACTATAATTTCATGCTGCATTTCTGCTTGGAAAACAACCATCAAGGAAATGGGGAAATAGTCAGAACACAGCACATACTTTCTCTGTGTGTGTTTGGGTTAGCAGTGATCCACTTAGATCACAACCACACACACCCACTCCTCTTCATGGTTGCAGCTGTGCCTGGAAATCTGCGTGGGGGGATTAATGGGGATTTGACGCAATAGAACTGTTCGTCCCTAACATGATTATTATCATTATTTAATCAACTGTGATTGCATTAATCACTAATGGAATAATGACCAATTAACTCCAATCCATTTCAGTGTGATTCGGATGGTTATTTTTAGCCCTGAAGCTGCTCACTCTGAATTCTGATGACTTGAATTGACTGATAAGTGGGCTTAGTACGCAGAGCTGGGCAATATGGAGATAATCAAATATCACAATATTTTTAACCAAATACATAGAAATTTATTTATATGTATATATTTTTTGTAAACAATAGTTGCTGTTTTTTTTGTTGTTGTTGTTGTTGTTTTGTTTTCTCCCAGGGCCTTGGCTGCCCTTAACAACGCCAACAAACTCTCCACTTGAGACTTTAATTCAATTTACCATGAGGCCTTTATTATATTTTTGCACACTATCTGAACGATTACCCATACCTTTATTTATTTCCTGCTTCTTCCCTTGTTGTTATTGTTGTTTTTACTACATTGCTGTGTCCATATTTATAATTATATTTATTTATGTTATTGTTGCACTGTGTTTTTTACTGCTTTCCGTGGCTTTCTTGTACAGAGCGTAACTAAATTCCATAAATGTTATATAATAATAATGTTGATGAATTATTATTCCATAAATGTTATATAATAATAATGTTGATGAATTATTATTATTATTATTATTATTATTATTATTATTATTATTATTATTATTATTATTATTATTATTATTATTTTACCACCAGATTTGACTAATGGTGCTTGGCATGCTTCCACATTTCAATCATATTCAAGAAAAAAAAGCAACCCTCATTTATTTAATCAAAGAAAACTTCACAGATTTTAACTTAGCTAAAAGACCTTGCCTGACTCACACCGATACAATTTCTATAATCACTTTAAATGCATTCTTTGTGTTTAAATGTGTTTACTCAGAATCCATTAACTGTAATTAAATTCACTGCATAAAACACATAAATGTGCATAAGGTTAATTCTATTTGCATACATTTCTTCCAATCTGAGTTTCTCAGTATCTCAGTAATCACTTGACTCGCTTGAATGGAAATGTTCTATGTAATTGAAATGAGATAAACTGAATAAGAGGTGATGCAATTGTTTGCACTGTAAAAGCAAATAACAGAACAGCTTGAACTGTCTGGAAAGACCAGAAAAAGTCTCGTTATTTATAAAATTACTTCACTGCAATGCAACCTTTACAACTTCTCTTGTAATATTGTGATCTCCAAAATCTAAAACAATTTTATATCACAATAGACTATTGGTGTATTACCCAGCCACTTGTGCCAACTGGCAATCACATCATATATAAAAGACTGTGGCGATGATTGCTGGCTGCACTGATTGTAAGACGATTTTTAGCAAACTTCTAGTCAGAAATTAAATTATATAATAATAATCTCTACAATTTGCATCCCACTTATAGTGAAGTGGCATGTCCACCTACTGAGCCCCTTTAGACAGCACCAATGACGAGTAATTGTAAAGTCCTTGATTAAGAACCAGAGAGAGTACATGATTACATTAATGAATCGTAGCAAATGTTGGTGCAGCAATTGAGGCTAGCAATTGCATCAGGCTGATGCTTCTCAGGAAAGGAGGCCATGTATGAGTTCTGGTTATATTACATAACCCACATTTTAAAGTTCTAAAACACCCACGTGAAGTAGGCAAAGGTGCTCTGTAACAGCAGGGTGCCATATAGATGTGATTTAATCAAAGTAAATTTGGTGTATGGCTGCAATTAATGACACTAAGCTCTTGTGCAGCAATCTTTTAATTAACTGAAGGAGAGGGGTGCTTTTCATAGCATGGTATAGATGTATATCGTATACTGCAGGATTCATCCATATTCATTGGATGATTACAGACTGCAATCTTCTGCTTTAACAGCACTAAGCATTCATTTTTAGTGCGCACATACTGCTTCAAGGATGTTTAATTGATATGGTATTTATTATTATTATGGCATTTTTTTAGTTTTGCTGCATAAGTATTTAGTTTGCTGCTGCTGACAAAATCACCAAATCCTTTAAAGTGGCATCAGAGTGATACTTTTTTGCCTGTCCTGATAGAAAATAGACCAATTTTTCTAACAAATTACAAACAGCTCTTTTGGTGCTGCCTTCATGGACCTCCCACCTGTTTGTGCCTCCTCACTCACTTGGACGTCAAACATTCCCCTCTGGGTACAAAATTACCAAGGATGGTTGAACACAGTGAATGGATAATGCAATGTAAATAGAGCCATAATCTTTTGCGGAGAACAACATCAACAACGGTCGGTCAAACAATATCAGTAAGAAAAAGAAAAGATCTCAAGTTACAAATCCTGACTAACGAGGTGCAGAGGCATTCCTCAAAACTTCGTGCCAGGAAGATTAAAGTGATAGTTTTCTTTGAAATATCTGTTCGCAGGCATGCTTTGCATGACAATGCCTTGGCCTGGCTACAATCACTGTTGCCATGTTGTGTGCAAAGTCTGGTGTGACAACCCTTAGAAATGTGCTTCACTTACCACAAACTC
Organism: Hypoplectrus providencianus; assembly: GCA_028566105.1. Taxonomy (NCBI): domain Eukaryota; kingdom Metazoa; phylum Chordata; class Actinopteri; order Perciformes; family Serranidae; genus Hypoplectrus; species Hypoplectrus providencianus. The sequence continues at coordinate 4,986,319 of JAOWBC010001387.1, read as the reverse complement.
TCTGAAGAAACGAATAATATCCCAGTAACTGAGCAAACCTGCAAGTGTTATTTTTGTGAATTGGATGGGGTTTTTGGCAATGAGGCCCATTTGCATAGAAAGAGGCCAATTTAGCACCATGTATATATATGATATATGCACATTTCCAAATTTAAATACATGCACAGGGGCACAGAGACACTATTTGTTTAGCAGCACAGTAAGGGGCACATTTCACACTCTGCGGGTGCTTTGAGAATTACACGGCTCTTTTTGTCTTATTTATACAGGGTGAGCAGCCACGAAAGCTGCAAAAATCCTTTTGTAAATTTGCCTGGAAAAGGCAAAGGGAATTTCAAAGTCTAGAAAAAGACAATCTGAGCTACTGTATGCTGCACAACAAGTTTAAAATCATAACATTGACTGTAAGCAAATTATAACTTTTTTAGTATAAAATGAATTAAGTTTTTAGAGGACATGTTCACATAAGATGAGTCTGGACAAAACAAAGAGGTGAGTCAGATTCAAAAGTGAAGACTCAATTTAATCAATGATGCTGAATTAGTAAAGTATTTCAAATGAAATGTTGTCAATGCTTTCAGGATTACAATTAAAGGTAAATTTACCTTCACTGTAGGTGGCAGAAACGGTAAAGGCACTTATACCGAGACATTTACAATACAAACTACATGCATGACTTAATAAGACAAGCAGAAATATTGCTCCTGGTTGGTTCTCAACCTGCTGTCCAGTTTGTATGAGAAAACTCTATAGATGCAGTCTGATAGAAGCCAAACACAAAAAAAACACAACTTAAGCTTGTAAAATCAACTGCACTGCACAGATAAAACTCATAATGCCCAATTCTACCACAACTAAGTTAGTTTGACATCTTCAAATGTCAGCTTGTCTCCATATTAAAGTAGTGCTTCAATGTTAGACACACATGAAGTTGTATTACATTTGCTGAGAGCGAAAATTCACATGCAAATAAGGACAGGAAGGTGTTATAAAATGAAAAGAAAATTATTCACTAAGAGAGGGCAGAAAACAATAATCTCAGCAAGAACATCTTTCTGTTATTCAGACATGTTGTACCCTCTACATCAGAATATCACGAGATATGAGCTGATACGGATCCTGGCAAAGGCCCCTCAAGAGCTGCATGCCTCTCCAGCACTGAATGTTAAGTCTTTACCTCCTGTGCTAAAGCGCATATTTACTGGCTGCATTTATGTGCACACATGCAGATTGTTGAGAGTTTTAACTGACTGAAACTAATGTTTTAGCGGAGAATTAAGAATTTGGCTGATGAATGTGGGCGAGTGCCAATTAAAACTCCCTCTGCTTCTTTCTCTCCCCCCTGTCTGTATTGCTCTCTCATTTACAGCAAATGATTGCTATTCAGATGTTGCATTGAATCATTTCCATGACCATGGATGTGGGAGTAGAAAGCCTCCATGCACTGGCCTCCCTCACGCTCCTTCCTCCTATCTCAGAACCCACCATAAATATTTATGAAGGTATTTGAATAATGTGAATTGGAATGACACAATATCATTTTGAGAAGAGACGAGTAGAAATAGCAGGAAGGTGAGGAATGGCAAACAGCACGGGCGGAAGAATCTCCCGGACCTGAAATGTCTGAAATATGGGTCCTTTAGGGGTCGGGCCTTTGAAACAAGTGAGACGAGAACCCTGGAGGTGTCAATAAATGATGTCATACACAGGACAAACTGATATCTCACAGTTGTTCATTACAGCAGTGTGTTATCTTTATGAGACATTTGGACATATGTGCCATAATTGCAGTAATGTCACTCTGCTCTCAGGATGTCACTGCAACAAAAGAGGCTGCGGCATATGAAACAACTAAGGGGGGGTGATGTTGGTAAATGGACTGTAGAAGTGACAGTCTTACAGGAACAGAGAAGAGAAAATGAGAGTAGGTGCTGGGAGAAAGGTGAGTATTGCTCTCTGAGAGAGAAAATGAAGAAGAAAATAAGGCACTGAGGGAGCGAGGTGAAAATGGCATCTCCCGAGAGAGAAAAAGTGAGAAAAAAGAGAGGTGCATCGGTTGCTCTGTGTGTCATTGCTGCCTTCTTTGTGGATCTGTTGAGTTGATTCTCCAGTTGTACGGGTGACAGTGCTGCCTTGATGTCTCCCACGGGGAAAGACACCTCATGTTCCAGGAACAAGAAATACGATCTTTTAGCTCGGATAATAGTCCCAGGCTTTCAGAGATGTGCTTCCTTGAACTTCCTCACCCCTCTATAACAAAGAGACAACACATTTATGAAGTACGGCAAATACAGTGAAAATTGAATGATAACAGTGAATGCATGATTATATGGCCCAAACATCTTGTAACTTCCACCAAGGAGGTTATGTCATGGGCGCGGTTTGTTTTGCTGTTTTTCTGCCTGAAGGGGCATGGAAAAACGTACTTGTTTGATTTCCATGAAACCTGTTGGAAGCCTGTGGTATGGGCCAAGGAAGAAGTCTTTAAATTTAAATAGCCTTTATCACTGTGCAGATGATCAAATTCATCATTAATGTTGTTGACAATGCAGAATAAGGTAGTTGTGTTGCAACATTAATCAGAAATAACATTTTCCTGATCACTTTGCATAGCTCACCTGATCTGTTTCCTTTTTCCCTTGTCCTCACACAAATACTGGTTTCAGCTAGGAATGCAATCTTTATACCAATCTTATTAACTAAACACATCTTTTCTGTAGCATTCATGCCATTTCTACATCATGACTTAAGGCTCATAAACGCACCAAAGTGAGGTGGATGACTTTCCAACTAAGGAAAAGGGATCAAGACATGTGAATGCACCACTGGCTTTACTGGAGATTTGTGCTCACTGAGAGTTGTGTCATTCTAGTCCTATTCTGTCATATTGCTGAGCAGTGTTGGGGGAAGTTACTTTGAAATTACTAAGGTGAATCAGTTACTTTACTAGGTTACTCCTCTCAAAAAGTAACTATATAGGTTACTAAGTTGTTGTCACTTCTAATGTATAATGTACAAATACCCACACTAATGACCCTTTAAAAGAAGAAATAAAGAATGCATTACATCCTCAGTTTGATCTATTTAATTAGCCATTAATCATAGAAACTGACCACAAAATGCAGAAATATTTATTTTCTGCCACAATGTTCAGTAAACTTTATACAGTTAACTTTACACATTGTAGTTGCTTTACTTACTCCTGCACTATTTTTGCTTAAACATGTAACAACTTAATAGCTTATCTCATAGGTTTATACGGTGAGTTATATCAGCCGCTTGGGTCAGCAGCTAGCCATAGCTTCTCTCCTGCTCTGTGTGTCACACGTCAAAACTATGATACAACTCAACAGTGAATGAACAATATAAAATGGAAATTAATGATGCGTGCATTATTGAAATGACTCATGGAAGTCTACATGTGTGACTGTTACCTATTGGCCAGAGATACAACCAAAGGTAGAAGGGTTCCAGCCCTGGAAATTGGGTCAGACGTTGCGGTTGACAACAAACATGTAGAGATTTTATTGCGTGTGCATTAGTACGATATGTAAGATAAACCCAGACTGAACATTTCCCTCAGGTGACTGAGAATGTGAGTGTGGAGAGGGATGTTACTGTCAGGTTGTGTAGCTAAAACCTTCACTACAAAGAAAAATGCATGTTTGTTTTCAGTGCAGAACAGCAAAGCCCACAGGCACTAGTCCACAGGAATGATGAAAAAGTGAAATGGTCAGATGAGTCATCCTTAACCATTGTTGACAAGTGGATGTGTGGCATAAATCAAGGGAACAGCTGCTCTGTTGCTGAGGGGTGCGGGGCATGGTTTGGTTCCACTTGTAGCTTGGGGGGGATGGATTATTGTAAATCAATACAAGTTGTTCTGAGTTATCACCTTCATCCTATGAAACATTTCTATCCTGATATGCATGATCTCTTCCAGGATGAAAATGCCCCCAATCATAGGACACAACGGGTCAGTGGGTATTTTGATGAGTTTGAAAATGATGTGAATCACATGCTATGGCCTTGTTGCACCCATTCTCACCTCAATTGAACACTTGACATACACATTGCGAGCTGCAGCATTCAAGTGCTGATGGAGTAATCGGAAAAATGAATTTTCTACTGGGAAATTGCCCTAGAGTCTGAATGTTAACATCGTGAGAAAGGGTGTGCCTTGGTGGAGGCCTGAGCCTTGTGAGCCCCCTTCTAGTTCTTTGTCAGTTTTTGCTGCAAAAACTTGTATATGGATAAGACACTAGCTATCTTCCAGCTGTAAACAAAGTAAAAAAGCATTTTCTCACCTGAAAAAAGGCATTCAAGCAGCAGATTGTAAAAAGAAATCATAAGTCACATAATCAGAAAGGATTTAGTTAAGCTTCCTGCCACCTCAACAGGAATGAGTCCCTCTTCATCTTTTTGTTGGGAAAAATTAGAATAATACATTCATATACAACACAATGAACTGTACATAATGAGCTATTTAGATCCCCATTAGATTGACCACAAGTCGTGGAAAATATGTCCTTGCTCCAATCTACTGAAAGGAGCTGAATCTATTTTCCTTATCACTCCAAGCAGAAAACAAAGAGTTGAGAGGAAGAAAAGACCTGACTGAATGGAGGATAGGGAGGGGGGAAAAAACCCCCGTCAACAGATAGTAGTGGAAATTGATTTTGAACAAGTACTTTTATTCGACAAAAGCTTGGCATCTGAGGAGAAAATGGTCTCCTTGAATAAGTATTGTGGTGGAAATGTGGTTTAGACCTGATAAAAGAAAGCCAGAGGGGAGGTAGACGATAGGTTGAAGAACGAAGATAAAGAGTGATTAAAGAAAATGAGAAGCGAGGCAAAACAGAAGTGAGGAAAACAATGCAAAAAAAAAATAAATGAATAAAAGAAGATGAAAAAAAAAAACAAGAGTGAGTAAAGGAATGGAGAAAGAGACGTTGGGTGGGACAAGAGGGGGAACAATGGGTGTCCTTCCCTCGGGTCTAAATTGCAGACAAAAAGGAGACTCACTGATAAATTCAAGATGTCTCTCTTCTATTCTTAACATCCTTATTCATCACAGCAAAGTGCTATTAACTGAAGGTGAGTGGGCCAGAGGTTCTGAGGCATGGCTGATTCCCTGACTCCCATTTATTCAAGATTAATGACATGCAGGCTGATTTGGCAAAAGCTTTTCGAACAGTTAAAAGCGTAGATGCAGTGCAATTGGCATAATCACTCAGTGGTTTGTGTTTGGTATTTATAGCATTTGTTTTTGGAGGTATTATATATTCATGCACATAATCATGCATTATTTGACTACTGCAATGCATCAAAAGCAGTTAAAAAAGTCATACACATACTGCAATATTTATCTAATATATGTCTTATTTCACCATTTACTGCTGATATGTATTGCATTTTGCCATGTACAACAGCTCAGTAATGCATTTTTGCACAGCATTCTAGTCTTGGTCAATAACTGTGGATTGCATTAGATAGAGCTGAGAATGGAAATGTTCCTTTCAGTCTGCTTGAAAGCAGCTAATGCTACTGCACTCACTATGGACTTGTCATCTCATGCCATTCATGATGGAAATTAGATCCAGCTTTACATGTGATAATTCACAAACTGAAATGCAAATCTGATGATAGAAAAAAAGTGTTATGGCAGCTTCTAAGAACCACTTCATTCCCAAGATGGAAAAGAAAAATGCAGGCTTTATCAATATGTGTAACAGCGAGAAAGCAGAGGCGGGGGTAGTACTTCTTGATCTCTGTGGGGCTATCTGTCTCCATGGAAAGGGTTTATATTGGTCAGTTGTAAGTCCAGTGACACTGATAGCAGAAAAAAAAAATCAAACCCATGTTGTTAAGTTAATTTGTCTGGGGGTTGGTATATATAGCTTATATTGGCTATATTTCTAGCTGTGACGCTTTGCCTCAGTTAGAAGCTACATACATTTAATCACCTTATAAAGACATGAGGAACCGCTTCCCAAAGTGTTGCCACATCCAGCAGATGTGAAACAGCATTAGCAGTAATTATGAGTTGTGTTTCTGGTCACCTGTTCAATATTAGTTGTATGTTTACCCTGTTTCACTCTATGCCAACCCATAAGGGAAATATCTGGCTCTTTAGCTTCTGAATGCTCTACTGTATTCACCAGCTGGTCCATTATTGTGTTTATGGGCTGTCTGGTGTCAAGCATAGCATACAGTAGATTTTGCTGCCTGCTGCATATGGCTATGTTGCTGTTAAGCAATGTTAGACTGGGGGGAAAAAAGCATTGAAGTTGTGGACTGTAAAACCAGAACAAGGGGCTGAATTTTCTACAAATATCTGCAAATGACTGCAGAATCCAAAGATAACAGGATAAGATTTGGATAGGATTTGGTATTGGAAGCATTCTGGTTGGGTTTATAGTCTGTTTTACCCCTTTTTTATGTCCATGTTGCTCTTGAACCAAGACTTCTCATGTCAGGGGCTGCAAGCAGGATTATCGTGACCAACAAGGCCATTGAAAACATTGTGGCAACCATTTTTATAAACATTGAGCCCAAACGTGGATGTGAAATGCTTCAGTGCTTTATTAAATTAATTAGAGGGTGAAAAGGTTCATGAGTTGAGCCAACTGTGAACCAGCACTAGTAGTTGAAATAGGTTTGTATCGGTCCAAAAATGCATGAATGGTCAGGTCAGTATTGAGCAACCCTTTTGAAATGGACTTTGGAGGAATGCGGATAAACAGTTCTTCTGGAGCAAACTGGTTCATGAGAAAAATTTGTGAAAATATATTCACACTTGTTTTTCTGAGAGAAGGCTAAATCATCATCAAACAAATCACGAATGGGTTTAAAGATTGGACAACATGCTAAAATAATATGTAGAGCCATTTGAACCATTGTTACAGGAATATCAAAGCATTTAGCTTTAACATCTTTATTAAAGCTATTTAATTCTATCACAAAAAATAGTGGAACCTTCTCCTACAAACCAAAGCATTGTGGGAAAATCTAAAATATGTCTTCAGATATTTGCATGGAGTAGTCATGAATTCCCCTCATTTCATAAGTCCATCTTTCTCCCCCTGCCAACTTTATTTTGGTACATGTTACCTTTTATATGCTGAGTTGACAATGATGGACTGACTGGGCTATGTATAGCCTGCTGCAAAGTGCGACTGGGTCCTAATAAATTAATGAGAAAGTTCTTTTCAAATTCTTCTCATGCACCTTACATAGCATTGCCACAAAACCTTTCAAACGCTGGCACTTTATGCCCCCAAACTTCATCACATATGACACACTGACTGACAACTTCTCCATCCAAATATTATGCTGCTGTCACTGTCACTGTGACATTTCAGGATTTTCACAGACAGGTGGGCTGGGGAGTGACTCCTGCCACTTTAAATAGAGACTTCACAGGACTATGCACCCGTCTGCGTCTTTATTAACATTACTACAGTGTTAGTGAATGTTGTTTTAACCACAGTATGCCCTATGCAATCAATTGGTGATCAATCAGTGTCTGAGTGTGGGGGGGCTGCTGTGACACGGTGGTTGATGTATTAAATGGAGGTGGAGGAAGGTGGAGAATGGAACCATGCATCAGGTTATTGTCTTCCTCTGCAGTCGGGCCACATAAAAGCCTTGTTACCCATTCCTCTTCTGCTTTAGTTGTCATCTTCCATTCGGCTCTCACCTTGGAAGACCGACATCTTTTTTTTCAGTCTGCCAACATTTTCTACATTGGTTCACAAAAGAGGCCAGACTTGAATATCAATTCTGTGTGTCCTTTATCTCTCCCTCTCTTGCTCGCTCTCTCGCTGTCGGTCTCATTCTTTCCTCTTTTTTTTTTTTTTTTTGTTTCAAGGAGGTAATGATGTAAGCAATTACACCTTTCATGGCAATGTATTATGCTGCAGTAAATCAAAGCAGGATGTTATGTTTCTCTGTTGTTCACTTGATTTGTTGTGCCACTTACTCTATCCTTGAGGAGCGAATGCACATTATGCATGGCCATGCACTTCAGCTGCTTTATTTATTTATTTATTTATTTATTTACACTTATGCAAATACTATCTGAGAGCTGCATTCACTGGTCATTTTGTTAGGTGTACCTGCTCAGCTGCTCATTAACATATATCTAAATCAGCCAATCACATAGCAGCACCTCAATGCATTTAGGCATTGAAGACATGGTGAAGATGGCCTGCTGAAGTTCAAACAAAGCAACATAATGGGGGAGGATAATGATTTAATTGACTTTGAACATGACAAAGCTGTTGGTGCCAGACGGTCTGGTCTGTACTGTGACCCTGAAGAATTTCAGAAACTGCTGATCTACTAGGATTTTGACTCACAACCATCTGCAGTGTTCACAGAAAAAATATCCAGTGAGAATCAGTTCACTTGTATCTCTTGTCCCAAAATGCCTTGTTGATGCCAGAGGTCAGAGCAGAATGGCCAGAATGGCTCAACAGTAACTCAAATAACCACTTGTTACAACAAAGGTATGCAGAAAAGCATCTCTTCATACATCCAAGCTGAATGCAGATAGGCTACAACAGCAGAACACCACGCCATTTTACTACCTTGGTAGCCAAAAACTTGATGTTCATTGTCTATGAGAAGAGTACATTCTCATTTCCCCAACCTTTCTCTACAAAGATCAAGAAATTCTCTTCCCCTTAATGTCAGATATTTTTTTATTAAAAAGAAAAAAAACACTATAAATTTGGAAGATGGTTCAAAGATTTAGCTGGAGTAACTGTAAACGCGGGCCCCACAGTGGCGCAGTGGTTAGCACTCATGCCTTATATCAAGAGTGCTTGGTGCCGAGGGTCGCGAGTTCGAATCCCGGG
>JAOWBC010001387.1:4924288-4953162 GCA_028566105.1 Hypoplectrus providencianus | reverse complement strand
GAGCCAGAAAATTGCTGCAACGACTTAGTTAAGCATGTACATGGACTTCAGAAAGAACATATTAATGTTCTGAACCCTGACACACTTTAATAGTTTCCCTAATTGATTAATTAAGTCATTTTAAGCGATTCATGAGCAGAATAACTTGATTCGGTGCTGAGCTGCATCTGAAATTAATCTTCAGACCCCCAGCTTTCAGATAATCTACACGACTTCCATGTATATATTTTGTTACCTGCTATCTATACCTGAGGGTCCACCATTCACAACTCCCAGTTATCAACAAAAGGCCACAAAATGATACAGGATGAAGCCAGCTGTAAATGAAATGCCCAGTCAGGAAATTACTCCACCCTGACTCCAAAACAGTTTCCATGCTGTGTAAAACGTAAATAGAAAACAATGCATTACACTCAGGATTCAGGATTTGCAGAATATTAAAGATACTGCCTCTGTATAGTTTTACAATGGAATATATGTCACAAATGACAAAAATATGTATTTTGCATTTTAGACCATGTCCCAACTTTTTCAGGTTATATTGCTTGTTGTTTCAGTTTGTAGTATTGATTTCAACAGCACAGATTTGCCTTATTCATGAGTGGATCAAGTAATGGAGATAGGGAATCTGTAAAAATCTAGGACAAATGCAACCTCGTGCTGCAATCCTCCATTGTATGATATTCTGCATCACAAGCAGTCTTGCTTGTCCTATTTTATCCACTCTACTTTTCTTCCTCCCTCTTCTAACTTTCCCTGAAATTCACCAAAATGTCATTTCTGAGTCACTCTTGCACTTCTGCAGCATATGCCAGCTCGAGTCATTTTTTTTTTCTTTTTTTTTTTTTTTTAGAAAATGACCAGCTGTGTCAAAGTTTGTATTCTTGCCAGTGTTACTGCAGGTCTTTTAGTGACAGCCATATGGTCAGTGTGTTCCTCACACAGTCACCTTTGTCACGGAATGACCTTTGGTTGGGTTATTTTCAGAATTTCTGAGCAGTGAATAATAAGCTTGTGGTGGGTGTAAAAGAGGAGGGCAAGACAGAGAAAGTCAGTGTGTCAGTGTGCTCTCTCACAGGAAGGTTACAAACAAGCAGATCAGCTGTTTCTTCTTGTTTCATATCTGAAACAAGATGACAGTCACATCCCCTGCATGTGTACAGTATATATTATACTCTATAAACCCCCCAACCACTTCCTGGCCCCATCACCAGATCTGTGCAACTAGAGAAGGACATATGATATGTAAATCTGTCAATCATATGATCTGTTGTTCCTTGTTTGTCAGACTACTGAATGGATGTTGATAGCTATGGGCTAGTAGGGCTGTTCTACATTCTGGTTGGTTTATCATTACATGTTTCTTCAGTTTGAGCACCAAAAAAAAAGGCTTCTGTAGTTTTAATTTAGGCTACAAAACCACGTTTCTAAGCTTGAGGCTAAAAAGTTCCCAGTTAAGTGCTTTAAGCAACCTGAAAAAATGAGGACCATGTTTTTGACCTGTAACTTAACAAAGGTTCAGGCCACCAATGTCCATTGGAATTTTTAACACTTTCACTTATAATCAAACTAAGTTAAATGTTATGTTTAACACTTCAGCAAAGCTAAATATCCCTACCTTTTAGAGCTCATGTTAAGAGATGTTTTCATTTTGTTTGAACATCAGTTAGAGTTGTTTGTCCCTGTCACCAGTGCATAATTCGGTGTTTAAAAATACATGTAAATTTCACATATTTTGTGGGATCAGACTTGCCATCACAACACACTTTAAAAACAGAAACAACTGCACATAAATGCCCAAGGTAAAGACTTAGTTACCTTGGGAACATAAAAAAACATTATGCACAAAAAAAGGTATATACTATGTTTCAATTCATTACCCTGCGCTTTGCAACTCTGTCCCAGTCTCATTCATAATAACTACAGCCGCAAAGCACCAGTAGCAATAAAGCTGCGAGACGACGACCTACTGGCCCTCGTTTGGCTGAAGCATGCGGGGCCCTTTTTCTGCCATACTCATGGGCTGACAGAGCAGAAATAGCATCCATTCAGTAGGTTGACTGCAGCCCAATCAGTGGATCAGTCTATTGCACCACATCATGACAGAAGAAGTGTGCTTTTACTTCTCTTGAGTGTTATTTTATAGTTAAGGGTATTGTAGTACACACACTTACACACCGTGTCATTTCGAGTTCCAGAGTCAACTTTACCCTTGCCGTGGTTCAGTTTCCACTCCTTTATGCACTACTCTTACAGTTTTACTCACACATGCACACATACTATTTCCATACATTCCCCCTTTCCCCCCTTCTATTCCATGAACCCAAGTAGCTCGCTTCAGCCTGTCAATTTCTGCCACTGCAGTGTGTGTTGTATGAATTCACGCTGTGTTCAGCCATGACAGCAAACACAGCCTCTTCACCCCGGCGTGTCAGCGAGGTGCTGATGCAACACGGTGGTTAGAATCCTCATTTTCAAACTCTGCATCCTCTGCGTTGTGACTTCTGCAAGCCGTGACAGAGGTTCCTAAGGAAGCTCATTCGCATTGCAAAATCACTCCCTGGCTCCTGGTGTGTGTGCGGGTGTGCCTGTGTGTGCAAGCGAGAGGGAGAGAGACGAGGGAAATAAAAAATGTGAGCGGATGGGTGCACAGTGTGTGGCCTGTGTGTACAAGGCATGCTTGTGTATTTACAGTGTCTGTGCATTTTATGTTTTTTTTTGTTTTGTTTTTTTTCCATTAATCCTTTAATGTGTCTCCTCTCGCTGCAGAGGAAAGGTCAGTGTATGCAGAGTGTGTGGGTGTGCGAGTGGGTGGTATACAACTTGATGACCAAACATATCTTTACACCCCGCAGCACTCAGATCTTAGATAATTAACATGACTGGCCTCTCTCCCTGAGTGTCTTAACATACATCATTTATCTGTTGGGATTGTTTAAATGTATGCGCTCCTGATTGAAGATGTTGCTGTTTGCTTGGACCCATATGTTGTGCACGGCACTGGCAGCTTTTAAAGCTGTAGTGCAGAACGTAAACAGACCTGAAAGATGCATATCTACTTGCAGCACCTAGTTATCTATTCATCTATGCACATTTCTCTGCCTGACAAATGGTCTGGTTGTCATTTGGCAGACATTTAGTCACAACGACGTAGACTCCTGCAAACCTGCACACCTGCTCATGCATATCATGTTCTCTCTGTCAGCCTATAGGGATTGTGTAAATAGAGTTGTTTCCCATATAATTAAGGATCCTGCTAATATGTTTACTAGAAATGCAAAGGGCAGAGAAAATAAAGCATGTCTTTGAGTTCAGAGACGTCACATGTGAGTAAATAAAGTTATATTGTTGCTATATGTCCAAAATTGTTAATATTTAATATTTAAACAGCTGATTGCTATTGGATTTTGTACAGACTACACACATCATTAGGTTTGACATTTGTGGTATTAGCATTAATCTGTTGACAACTATTGGATGCATTGCCATGGAAATTTGTGCACATATTCATCCACCCCATAGGCTGATTTGTAATACGTCATCGATGAAAGAAGCTTATTTCCATGTGTATGTTTGTTGCAACCTTTAGTAGCTGTATTATTTAAAAAGGGAGCAAAGGACTCAAGTCAGATGACATAAAATGTGACAAAATCCACTAAGGGATGAGGAGAGGCAGATGGATTGTAGCATCACATTCCCAAGCTCCCAAACAGGGACCCTTAATTGCTCCACATATTCATGCCTGCACACGTGTACAAGCACCTATGGACACACCAGGGGGGTGTTCATCATCTTGGGGACAATTATTTCAGCATAAAGCAGGCCTATAGAGTACATCCATCCACACAATGGACTTGATAAATGCAGTATTTTTGTTGCCAGGGACATTAGAAAGAAGTAAGTAAGCCCCTTGGAGCTCTCTGGGAAGCACTGACTTTCTCTGTGGCATGGCAGTTTTGTCAGAAAAAGCTGCAAGTGTCATAGGCTATAAACAACTTAATAACAGACAAACAGGAAAAAACAGTTTAAAGGTCTAATGTTGCATTGTTTTAATTTATTTTGATTATTTTTTTTTATGCTGTCAAATTGGGTTGGAAATAATGGATGGAAGAGAATATGAAAATCAAAGTTGAGTTGTTTTAATTGACCCTAACCAAATAGTTTTTGCTGCCAAAACATACCCAGGTAGTTTTTTGTGACCAAACATAGTTCCATTTCACCTCATTGAACACGCCCATTCAACAATTTTAAAAACCTGAATAATCTTCAAGGTCATTTAATTTATTTTAGGAGTTACTTGCCAACAATCTATTCTATCAACTAGGTACAGTATGAGGACTTGCAGGCACACTGATGACATTCCCATTAGCCTTGGCTGTGCTCAGTGTTTATTGCTTATTAGCAAATGTCAACAGGCTATAAATCCATGACAGTTAACATGTTGAAGATTTCACCTGCTAGACAGCAGCTCCTCGCTCCACAGCTTCACAGGGCGGCTTTAATGGCTGAAATGTGTGTCTTTGTTGTAGACAATACATCTCCACAGTTGTTTTTAATCCAATTTACTTCTCTGGATACGTACATGAAAACATAATCAAAAAACATGCTCAATTTAAAAAGGAAAGGATCCGTATCAGACTTTTTTTGGATATGGGATTCCAAATACAGATGTCTGTCAGTGACATATTTCAGTGTTGTTTTTTTCTCTCTTTCTTTTAATAAATATGTAGCCTTGAACTATATAAAATGTAGTGGAGCACCTTCCTTCAGTTTTTCTTTCTTTTTTTTTTTTTTTTTTATAATGTTGAGTTTTTTGCTGATGTGAAGGTTGACTTACCCTTTATTATAAACCTTGAGTTCAAGGTGAAAATTGATCGACTCTTGGCTTCATTACTTGTAACGACACTAGACAGGCATTCATGTGCATGCACAGCGTGACAGTGTGCACACATAAGCATTCGCATCACTTCGATCAAATTCACCTTTGCTATCAGCAGACCTGAGAGGTGCACATTGTTTAATTTGCCCTTATCACAGTGGTGATGTGGACAAGGCTCTAGGCCATAGATCAAACGTCATTATTTAATGAGAGGAGAGCAGGATGGATGCAGCATGTAATTACAACGACACATACACTGCTTTGATATATCCATCACCATCACCATGGACTGAGTGTGTGTGTGTGTATGTGCGCGTGTGTGTATGTGTGTGCGCGTTTGCATGTGTGTGCGTGCCTGCCTGCCGTCGGCGTTCTCATTCAACGCTTAGATGAGTGTGAGTATGCAAATACTCAACACATTACATGCTGCTCATCAGTCTTCTGTTAAATCTGTTTTTGTCAACCGTGAACTCTCTCTCACACACACACACACATACACACACACGCTCAACTGATCTGAATCTTATTTGGAATCCCAGTCCTCCAAGGCAATATGTCAAGTGTCTGAGAGGTAGAAATAGAAATTGGGCATGTAAGCTCTCGGGTGGAGCTGGTAGAATATGTTAATGAGCCTGAGGTTTGGTAATAAGGATGTCCTCCATGACTAATGGAGGGAGTCACTATCTATTTATCTCTGTCCCTCCATCTGTGTTTTTTTAATTTATTTATTTGTCCATTTTCTAACACAGAGAAAACAGACATTAGCTTAAAAAAGTCTGTGTGGATCCCATTTATCAAAATAAAATGTGACATACTAGGCACAAATCACAGCAGATTTCTTTCTCTCAAATACACACACACACACACACACAAAGAGAGAGAGAGAGAGAGAGAGAGAGAGAGAGAGAGAGAGAGAGTACAGATGTGTGCAGTGGACTCATCCCATAAGTTACAGTAACAAGACAAAGCAAAGCAAAAAATATAAATACAAATGAGAATCTGCTGACATCTAGTGGTCATTATGTGTTACCACATAGTGCAGTCATTGTAATTCAGATGGTGGCAGTAGTAATGGATGAAATGTTACATTGATGTTTAACACAATGCCATGTAAACAAAATATGTTGTTTTGTATGTACAGTCATGTGAATCCTGTGAAAGAGTAGACAGAAAAATTAAGTTAAAAATGATGAAACAAAGTAGAATCAGAGTTTAAATGATGTCGACATTAATAATAATAGCAATAATTTTAGGCCTATGCATGTCATCTAAATAGAATGCGTCCATATCTGTGCTTGTAAGGGAAATCCTCATTGGGTAGTTACCTTCAGGAACTTGCTCTCTTGCCCTGGTGATCAAACAGGATTCAAATCAAGGATATATGTTATTCTGACCGTAGCTTGTCAGTTTAAAATCAGTAGTTTGTGCAGCAAGTCTCAAGTGACCCACCAGTGTTCTGCTGTGTATTAACTCAGCCTTCTAGAATCATCTCAGCTGTCTTGGAACCTTGACCAAGGCAGTAACAAAATACAATCCAAGCTGCCAGGTACAATCTAGAACTTTTCCCTACAACCAAGCAAGAATGAGTTGAAATGAGTGGAGCCATGCCATACTATACAGTGCAAATGTGACATTAACTGCCTGCATTATCTCATTGCTCTCTAGGTCATCCACTGAGGCAGGCATTAAGACACATAAGGGCTCATAATGATTCAGACAGTTGAACATGTTAAATTAGAGTTACAACCAGTTGGAAACAAGAAATAGCTCCTCTCTCACACACATGCAGGTGTTTGTGCATGTCAGGGGTCAGCTAACTGTTAGCGTTACTCCTGGCACCATGTTCAGTTCACACAGGACAGCTTTGTTCACTCTGCTGTGTTTTCTCCAGTAAACAAGATATCCAACCGAAATGAGACAATAGATGTTTGTTAATAACTCCTATTAGGACACATATGAGCGTTTGTCAAAAGCGGCTCATGGTACAGGGGTGCATTCTAAAAAAATAGCACACACATCACTGTAATTACATGTATGATTCGTGGTTGTAAAAAAAATAAATAAAGGCTGTGGTTTTGGTGAATTTAGACATAAAAAAAAAAAAAAAAAAAAAAAAGTTGACCTTGGTATATGGCAAAAGGGTGACCGGCAAAACTTAAAAAAAAAAAAAAAAACTTTTGTTAAAAAAAAACTTTTGTTAAAAATAGAAACAAGTCACAAAACGTAAAAAAAAAAATAATAATAAAAAAAAGTTTTGTTAAAAAAATAATTTCTATACACATAAATGAGTTGTATTTTTTTGCCTGTAGAAACTCCCTGTATTGACGTTTTTAAGGTAAGACCAGTCTGTTCCACTTCATTAGGACTAGTGTTGGTGCCAAGGCCCTCAGAGTTTAAAAAAAAAAAAAAGGAATTTGCTATTTTGAAAAATATGGAATGGAAAACAACCTTGAATACATGCAAATGGCACAGAAATCATGTATGAATTCTGTTCTTTCAAAGTTTATTTACCTAAAAAGACAGTAAAAAACAGTATGCTTAACAACAAGGCAGTCTTCCAGGCTTCAGATCATAGAGTCAGAAGTTTGACTAGTTTGAATAAATAATGGAAAGAAAAACACCACCCTGTGACCTTGCAGCCTTCATTAAAAAGTAAACAGTAAACATTTCAGAGACAGAGAAGTTCAAAGTGAGAAGAAAGCGCTTTATTTATCTCTGGCACACATTTAGCAGGTTCCTATCTTTAACTTTGCAATGCCCTTTATCACATCTTTAACTTTCTTCAAATTGGGAATATGCCAAAAACAGTCAGCTTGAGTCCTGGAGTTAGAAAGAAACTTTTGTGGAATATGATTTGAGGCAAGGAGAGAGGAATATGTGTAACATTTGACATGTGTGCAGAGGGCAATGTTGAAGTGATTTAAGCTTGCAGTTGTTGACTAAACAGTGTGTTAAAAACTCTGAACTGCCACAGCAGCAAACACAGATAGTCTGCAGTGTTTGTGTGCATTTTTGTTACTCTTCCTGCAGCTTGCGTGTGTGTGTGTGTGTGTGTGTGTGTGTGTGTGCGTGTGTGTGTGTGTGTGTGTGTGTGTGTGGTGTGTGCATATGCAGTCATAAACCAAATCAGCTTAGATCCACCCACTTCAGTCCTTGACAGTCTAATTGTAGCCCAGACAACTCTCAGACTACATTATTAGCAAAACACTGTCATTAGACATCACTGCGGGCTCTACCTGTTGTTTCTGAATTACACAAAGCTGCTGCTGTTGACTCTAATAAAGCAGAGTGTCGGGACTGCACACTCTCTTAAATCTGAATCAGGAATTATTTGGGCTCAGTGAATGAGCATGTAAGGTCGGGGTTTTTGTTCTGCTTTCTTTGTCCACAGATATTTTTAAACCCTGTCGGAGGCTATAAACACAATTCCCGCGAGGCCAAAGCAAATCCACCAGTCTGGAGTGAGTCAGTTGTTTCTGAAAATGTCTAAGGAATGTCTGCTACAGCAATTCTTCAATGCTTTGAGAAAAAAAAAAGTTGCAATAAAGATTTAACCTTCAAACACTCCAGAGGCTGTAATTTAAGAATTTTTTAGAGATCAAGTGTTTATTCCCTTTTGCACCCACATTTCAGTGACGACTAGACTCAAGCACTTTGAAAATCACCTTATATACTCAGAAAGTCTGCCTTTTATTACATCAATACGACAATTCTCTCTCTCCCTTTCCACCTCTCCCTTTCTGTCAGTTGGGACCAAAATATTCCCCTCTACAGCCCTAGACATGTCAACCTTTTTTTTTGACCTTTAACATCCAAAAATATGTTCAGAAGTTGCGTTTTCACCCTACACTCGGCTGCAAGGCTCTCCTCTTTTCACCTCACTGCTCCTCCTGGCACACACAAAAAGCATTGCATCTGATTGTGACACAACAGGCTCAGGGGCCCCGTGAAGCGATGCTGCATTCAATTACTTAATCCAGAAGGAATCATCTAGCAGTCAAGCCCTGTGAGCAGACCCAGCAGAGAGCCACAAATCAGCCCGGGGCCTCAGCCATTAAAAAATGCAGTAAAAAATGCTTCACAATTGAGGTTCTGCAGTGATTTTTTTAATGGTGCCTATACTCGAAATGCTTTATTTTTTATTGCAATGCGCCATTTAGAAGAATGGCTTTGCTATTGAAAACTGCAAATGTATTTGGCCATCACAAATAACAATAACTGTTAAAATAAATATATTGTGTGCTTGCAGTTTTAGTGAAATGTTTTAATACTACAGCTCTAATGAATAATACAGCAAATGTTGGCCTATCACTATGACTCATTTTGTTAGATGATATATTGTCCCAGAATTCATTTACTGGTAAATTACATATTTTCCTTTTTTTTCCATATCCAGTGGTAATGTAACATATTGTGCAAGCAGAGCATCTCATAAACCGATGAACATGAAAGTATGTTCCAGTAGAACTCCACCACAGGAACAGACAAGTGGCACAGCTGATGTGACGGCCCCCTAGTGTAGTTGTCTTTTCAGTTTAGGCGCCGTGAAAACACCCTCAGAGGCTGCATCCAAGGGAAGCAATGCTGCTTATCAGGGAATAATGTCAGCTAAAATTTTGGGGAGTTTTTCCGGCTCAGCCCACCAGGAAATATCAAGGTTAGCCGAAGTTACCGAGGTTATGTTTAAATAGTGTATAAGAAATTGGCACTGTTTTCATCATGATGAAGATACCAAAGAGTGATTTGATGAACAGTGAAATCATTTTCCTTGGCCCTGCCTTCAACTTTCCTGGTCTGGCTTAAAATCAGTGATGGAAAAACAGTATTCAGGTCCTGTACTTTAGTGAAAGAACTATCTCCTTAAAGTATCAAAAGTAAAAGTACCTGTTATGCAGAATGGCCCCACACAGAAAATTTATTTCATCCCAAATATATTATTTTAATTATTATTTAAGATGCATTTATGTAGGCATTTTTTTTATTATTTCTCAAGGTAACTACTTAGTGTAATGTCAAAAAAACATGTCTTATCACTTTAAATATATCATGTTTTAAGTTGAATATCACAATGAAGATTAGCTTAAGTTGGCTGATAAATGTATTGGTGTAAAAAGTAAAAAAAAAAAAAAAAAAAGGTTCAAAATGTAGTCAAAGTATGTAGTTAAATAAAGTAAGAATACTCAAGTAAAGTACAAGTTTTACTAAAATGAAGTACTTGAGAATGTACTTCCATTCCTATATAACTGGATGTTGTCCTCATGTAATCAACATTTATTACAGCTGGATTAATTTTGATTTTATTATGATTATTATTTGTATAAGTATTATTTTGTATGTGTGTTTTGGGTTCAAAACGGTGATACAGTAAGTCAAACTGAAATAAATTATGATCAGTTCGCATAGGTGAGGTTATGCTGAAAATATGAATACCAACATAACACGGTAAACATTTTATTTAGAGGCAGACTACAAAGAACCGTGATCGGTAAAGGCTAAATTGTATCATGTCATTTTTAATGACCTCTTAAAAGTAGGAAAACTGATTGTATTAAGATAACAAGTTTGCACAGAAATCCAGGGACATGTGGAACTTTCCAAACCACAATTTATCGTGCAAAACAGAATGTATTCAAAATTTACGGGAAGACCAAGACAAAGTAACAGATTTTAAACTAAACTAAATGTCCTTGGAGTTTCCGAAAATCTCATGTCATGTTTGGACTTTTGTACTTCCATGGTGGCCCATAGTCAGGGAGCGAGCGTGTGTGTTTGTGTGTGAGCTGAGGGCACTGACTCTCAGTCAGATGTGACCTGCTGCAGGCTTCCACATTCACTGCACAGATGCGAGTGTGAGTACACACTCTACTCATTAGACACAGCTCAACAGTCTTCTTTGAAATCTCGCTCTGTCACAGTCACACACAAACACACCAACACACACACCTTCACTGCAGTCAGAGCCTCTCTTTCTCTCTCTCTGTGACGTTTCTATAGCAACGGCAGGCAGGCCCAGAAGGGTTAGAAGGGAAGCGGTTGTATCCAGAGCCGACAGCGAATTAAACACCCAGTCAAAATATGCATACAATAGGAATCAGCCCTCACCTTCATTTATCATTGTGTCACTGCCGGCACATCCAGGGAATAGAAGTAATACTGGCAAATTAAAGCAAATGCAATTAAAATATGTAGCATTAATCACGCTAACATGAAGTCTAAACTCAGTAGACACTTTATTAAGCACACCTGCTCATTAATGCAAACAGCTCATCCAGACAGCAGAGCTTGAGGTTGCAAAGCAGTATCGAAAACACACACACACACACACACACACACACACACACACACACAGTTCAACGCACCCAATTTAATTTGTATATGTATATATATGTATAGTACTTGAAATCATCAAACCAGTGGCTCCCAGGATGTTTTGCCATCTTCTCTTTCAGATGCTGTAGCACACTGACTATTCAGAAAGAAATCACAAGATATTGATCATATGAAACTAGAAGCAATCCATTGGCACCAACAATGTTGTGTATTTCTTTTAGGAAAGAACAAGAAATACAGCTCCAAAGTAAGGCTGTGTTTAAGCCACTGAAATGGCTTTTTTTTTTTTAAAGCAACCCCCTTGACCTCTGACCTCAACATTATAAAGTATTTGTATGAGTACCCACAAGTCTTCTCTTCAGATGCCATTAAACCCATTCTATGTTAATAACTTGCACTTTTAGGCAAAAACTCCATAGTTTTTCTTATGCAGTAAAAGTTGTTATTTGTTATATTTTAATATTTCTGCATACTGGACTCACTAAACAGTCTGTGAATAGCATAAATTGCTTAAACTGGAAAGCTGAGACTCCTCCGGATCCAATGAGCCCAGTTTTATTCATGTGTTAGTCTGAGTTGGAGCCAGTCCATTGCAGGGAAAGCATTTCTTGAAATTTGACCTCACTGTATAAAATGAGCTGCTGTGACCTCTAGGCTAATCACAGCCTCATGAAACTTTAATATATTTAACCTTGTCAAACCCACCTGCCTGCCAGCGTGTGACAGTGGGTGAATGTGTGGAGGTAAGATTCAGGTTAAGCCAAAAAACTCACTAAATGATGCTGTTTTTGTTGTCTTTTAGCCACATGCTAAACAAGCACAACTGCATTAACTAATTCAAGTGAATCATTCTTTTTTAATAATTCTACTACCACTCTTATCCTCATCTTTCCCCTACCCTTTAGCATTAACCTCTTACAACTCCCAGGTTTTAAGAGGTTAACGCTGCTAAACTGTTGTTTGGTAAACATAAACTATTCTGAACAAACTATTCAAATTTTATTGACATTTTTACACAGTATCATCATTTGATTGCCCAGCCACGGACCCTTGCATGAGAAATCAATATCCAGTGGTAATTAGCAAATTGAACAAAACCCTGACTAATAAGTGTGTCTGCACTTCATGATTCATCCATTAGTGTGATATTTCAAAACTCTGTCCACCAAATTCATACTGAAAAACAAACAAACTGTGAAATCATTGTACCTGTACTTTAATAAAAGAACTGATACCATACTGTGAATTTACTCTGATAAAGGTTAAAGTCCTGCATTCAAAAAGCAAAAGTTAGAAGAACCAGCACCAAAATCTTCTTAAAGTATCAAAAATAAAAGTACCTGTTATGGAGAATGGCCCACTCAGATAATTTATTTCATCCCAAATATATTATTCATAAGTGTGATATTACACATTTCAAAACTCTGTCCACCAAATTTATACTGAAAAAAAAAAAGAAGTGTACTAGTTGGACCTGTGGTTTGGTCTGTGGTTTGCTGGATTGTGCTGTCAGATACAATAAACCACATCCTGAACTGCTTAGCTCAGTCTTTATGCAACACCTGTCAGCATACACATCCATTGTGAATAAGACCTCTAACCTCTGGTCTCTGGCCTCTGCCTGCTATTACCCATATAGATTATATTTTTTGCACTTATTTTCCACTTCGCTACCAAAGCGCGAAACATCAGGGTTGCCAACACGTGCAGGGCAGATGGAGGAGTATAGTACTTTTTAATTAATTCCACTCAGAGCAGACTTGGCAGCCACAGCCACACAGTCATTTTAAACATGGACCCCTCTCAAGAATTAGGTTGGCAGCATATGGCGTGAATTGGAGACTGCTGCCCATATAACTGCAGCATCAAAACAACGGAGAGCAGCTGGAGATAAATATGGCAGTGTTGATTAAATGTGGATACGAGCTAAATTGATAAATAATGAGAAAAGTTTGTTCGTATGTTTGGTCGATCTGTCTGTGCAAATGTAGCGAGAGGCCCAACATGTGTTTTTCTGCATAAACACACACACAGGCGAGCACACTCAGGGTCTGCCAACATTTTTTTGTGCTCCGTAATTTGTTAATTTGCTACTTTGCTTTCTCCCTGTTGAAAATGGTTATCTCTGCAGGGTAGCCCATGACATTTCATTTTAGAGATCGTAAACAAGCGCTGTCCTTACAAGCCTCCCTGTTCCATTAAGTCCCACAAAGATCTTTTGCAAATCATGTCCCAGTTCACCTCACCAACATAAACAAGACCCTGTTGTCTGCGCCTGTGTCATTTGCCGTTTCATTGAACCTCAAATGACGGGATGCCCCACTGGATAACATTCAGCATGAGTGAACAAATATATTTGTGACTCAGAAATCTCCCTCCTGGAACAACATGAGCATAAAGATACATTCATAATTGCTCGTTCCTTCCTATTCATTGGAATACAGGCAAAGCCAGTGGGAAATAACAATAAGGCGACAAGTGTGGGAAAGGAGTTATTTAAGGTTCAATGCAAGGCGTGCATAAATGTGTTTGCATTGAAGCTACAAATAGTTTTATGTTTGGTAATGAATTATCACTGCAGATAAAAATATTACAAGTAATCATGTAGAATAAAACTAGAACTGGAAACACAGAGACAGATAAAACATTATTTTAAAAATAATTAAGTTCACCTGTAGCTGAGAAATTTATTCATTTAATCACACAAAACATTCTTACATCTGCCATTAAAATTGTAGCAATAAAAGTTTCCATTGCTCTATTTATTTTATCTGTCTGTGTAACCACAAAAACTGCAAATGAAGTTGGCTGAACATTTAATAGGCATGTTGCACTAGGCAAGTTTAATAGATTTGTTAGTGATTCCAATCTGGGATTCTCGCCACAATTATCTTTTTTAACCCGAACAGTTTTACTGTGTTCATGTAGTGGTGGAGAAATACCACGTCTGCGCTTTGTTTTAAATTCAAATTATGCAGTCACTTTTTTTTCTTTCAAAAGTTTGGCAAATCAATTTACGACCCATGTTGGAGTCAATTAAAAGTTCACATTTGCTCTCAACTCAACAGTGCATACTTTGCAGCCCTTTTTAAAAAAAAAAAAACTATTGCAGCTTTGACCAAAGACAACAATATTTTTAGCCCCCAGCGTTTGTCTGCACAATTACTTTTTCATACTATTTCATATATGTGTTACACTGTAGATATTAACCATGTCCCTGAAAAATTATGTCCAATACAACTGAACTGCAAATTTAATTCACTTTCTTTATCTTCTTCTCTGCAGTAGCTGTTTTAAACACATACAACACACATGGCAAAGTGGTTAAACTATAGATTAGATCAGGAGGTTTATTTAAAGATCATAATTTGGGTTTATATAAATATGTTCAATACATCAACAGTTTTAGGCAGCAAAGCGACATTGTTAAGATGTGTAAAAGCTTCTGGTTTGGGTTAAAATAAGTATGTTTGTTACCATTTTGACTAATCATTTGACACTGGACGTGAACTGTGTTTTTCTAAGTGGAAGTTTTATGTCTGTTCCAGCCATTTAGCCCCTCCATCCATGGAAATCGCATACTTTGATGCTTTTTGGTAATACGCCAGGAACATAATATTTCATGAGAATTAGGTTTTCCCTCAGAACATTATCTACAATACAATTCAGTTACATGGTAAAGTATTTTTTAAGGGACCAGGCCTATTAGGTGATATTGAATTACCAACTGATCATCAAAATATCAACAATAACACAAGAACTTAAAACAGCATAGAGACAATCACCCTGCATTATTTTAACATCTTTAAACTCACTTGTTACTGATTTTTTCTCCATTTATTGTAGTTGTCTTTCTCTCTGCAAAATACTGCAGCTGAATTTGGCTGAAAATGAAACAGATACATTTCACTTGGCAAGTTTATTAGAATTTGTTAGTGATTCTAATCTTCTGTCAGCAGATCAAACCTGCAAACAAAAAAAATCATTCATGGAGGCTGCACCCTATTGAAACAATCTTAAACAGGAAGAAAGAAACAGTTTGTGCCTGAAGACAGGCTGTATATTGTGAAGGCTTTACTTCAGAAACCGGTATAGAAAAACCAGGTGCTGACGTTTATTAATGTGTTAATGTCGGACAACCACAGAGTTTATAGGAAATCAAAGGGAAATCCAAAGGGAGGCTTCATGCCCTTATGATAAACAGCCAGAGCCTATATAGAGCTGTAAGTCGCCTTGTAGCCAGCAGATGTCTCTCCTATGCCAGAGAATCATCACTCTCCACAGAGGCTCCCAAGTCTAATTTCAGCTCCTCTCCTATGTCGTCAGAGTATATAAGCTTATCTGAAAGACAGAGTGCTGATAAACAGATAGGCTCACTTCTCCCTTCACTTTGAATGAGCCAGTCAAGTTTGATGGATGGGTCTTATCACAGATCTTCTCATGAAAGAGGATGGCAGCAGAATTGCTAATCGGGTCCTTCATGTCCCCTATCTGATCCATTATGATCCAGCAAGTAAAACTAATGAGAAAATATCATCGTACTTGTCTTTTTTTGAGTTTCTGGTCCAGACTGAAGTGAATCATTGAAGCACATTTGAGATTGGACCTTCCTGACTCCCTTGTGTGAGACGTTGTGCTCATTTTAGACTGTGCACCATCTGTTTGTGTATTTTACCTGTGTGGCTTGGTGTCATCATTAAAGATACATGACACATTGTCAATGATATCTACCCAAAATGGCTTTATGAGTCAACGGCGCCACAACAACTCCATCAGTTTGGTTTTGACACAGCTATGCCAGCAGAGGTCTGGCAGATCAATTTTCTCCCAATTGCAGGGTGTATGCCAGTCCTCTGTGTTTTCTTTGTTTGTGAAATGTTGTACAACACAATCTAGAATTGTATTGATTGCCTTGAACCATTGTGCTGTAGTTATAGTCACACCCATGTCAAGTTCGGATGAAAGGCATGGTGAAACGATTTGATTTTCCATTATAAGGTTTAATGCGTTTATTCCATTCTGTTGCAAATTATAAAGGTCTGCAATAATTTAAATGTAGATATCCATGTTAGTAGTTTAATTGAAAGGACAATTTGATAAATTGCTAATGCCATTTCTTGTTCTCTTGTTAATGTGATGAACCCCTCTTGTGCCCAAAGAATACATTTGGGATGATAAGAAAAAAATATATATAAACCAAAGTCATGCTCAGGATGGTATGAAGTTCATATGCATGCATATCTATGATGAAACATTTTCATAGATACAAACAGTAGTCCCATGTGCACAGAAAGACTAGATCCAGTTTGGCAGTCAGTGATCATTTGTGAAGGCTTGTGGTTGGGCAAGCTGGGAGAACACGAACCCAACAGGATAATAACTCTCTGACTCCAGTGCATGTGCCTTAGCATCTGCACATGGCCAAGGTGTGTAGAGGAGAAGACACGGGGTCAAACAACAACGCATGCAGAGTTTGACCTGTGATGTTGGAGGGTTACACCAGATGGCGCCAGAAATAAAGCGGTGGTTTCTGCTCACTGGGCCTGAAAGAACTAATGACCTATGAGTGTGCTGAGCCTTTTTCCAGGTGCAGATCAGATGATACTGCTTATGTGTTGTAACCCAAGCACATGACGTCATTTGACCCCATGTCTGCTGCTGTGTGTCCTTGTAGTGTTGAGGGGGTACGACCCATAGTCACAAACATTTATGACCATGTGGGATTCATCATTCAGGGCAAAAGCCGATTCAGATGGTTATAATTATTTGGTGCATACTGCTCTTTTATTTTTACTATTTAGAAAAATAAGAGAAATTCAAGAGGCCAAGTGACTCATCCTAATAATAAAAGTGGCCATGTTTCCTCATCTTTGCTAGACATCACACTTTTTTTGAAACTAACACTCTTTCAAGATGTTGCTTTGGTTAAACACTCACACTCTGCTTCTCTCCTGCTAGTTTGCTCTCTGCTCTTTTCTTTTTCATCCATATCTTGGAGCTTACCATCCACATATTGCCTTCATACTTGCTCTGCTTAAAATAGAGCCCATAAGCTGCACGACTGCTCAGTGGCACAAACAGAGCCTGATGAATGCTGATAGCAGAGTACAACAAGGCGTGTTTTCTTCTGTGGCTGTGATTGTGGAGAGATGGAGACCCCTGTATTTAGTAAAAGGTGAGGATTGGAAGTACTCAGAAAATAAATCCACAGATTTTACACAGGAGTGGAAAAATGGTCTAAGCCCTGCACTGAGAAGTATTTTAACCATAATTTGATTATTGCCTTTCCATTCACTCAGCTACAATACACTCATGAGCTGATCAATACCGCCCATATTGACTGCACACATGAAATAAACCACTGGATTTAGGTCTGGTGGCAGTAATGATAGCAAAACAAGACCATGTGCTCCAATTTCCATTCCTTTGTAGATTCCTGTGTATGTTTTGCCTCATTTTTATTTATTTATTTATTATTATTATTATTTTTTATCTCATGATGCAGTGGGTTTTATTTTGGACCAAGTCTGGGACTCGTAGCAGGGGGTATTGTACACAACATCTCTCTCTCCCACAATTCTGAATTTCTGAGTAATTACAGGACATGAAAGCAGTTAAAACACAGTAAACAAACAGCGGTGCTGTATCTCCCATTCATGCTCTTAGCTCATTTTTCCGTTCTTTATTATTATTATCATCAGCACGAACCTCAGTTTAAAAGGCATATGTGATGTTTGAAGGCATGACTAAATAAATTCTGCACTGTGAAGGGCCTCTCCTGTTGAAACTTTAATGGCCAGAGCGCGCACACATCTGCAGACACATGCATCAAAGCTTGCATGCATGGGTGGATTATGAAACAATGGACCTCTCATGTGCACACCTTTAAACATGTATAAGGCCCCCCTACCTGTCCTACATAGGAGCAAGATGCACAAACAGGGTAGTTGTTTTGTTTATTGTCGTTTTGTTTGTCTTTGCTGCTGTTGTGCATCTTTCTGGTTTCTTATCTTATCATATCATCATTTGTCATGTGTAATCACCCCTTTTATTCATTTATTGTGATTGTCTTAGCATTACCTTGTTATTATTTGATCACCTTTGTAGTCTTTTTGTGATTCTCTGCCATTGGTTTTATGTTTCTTTTGGGTATTTTAGTCTTTCCCTGGTTGATATTTGTTACTTTGGGTCTCATTTGTAGGTAAAGGCCAAGATGGCCTCTTACACCTCAGGCCCCGGTCTGTTCTGTAGTCGGGCTGTTCAGTAATCTCTCCATGCATGAATGTCCCCTTGAGCACACACAGTCTAAAGTGTGTTATCTCATTACTTCACTTTTACAGCCACATTATTTCCTTTTTCAAAAAAAAAAAAAAAAAAGAAGTAACAAATCAAATTGGAGCTTTTCTTTAAGTCAATTAAAAGTTTGGATGAGATCTCAATTCAATAATGACTACTTTCCAGTCTCTTTTCAAACTAAAACTGTTTTGGCCAAAAAGTACAATGTTTTCAGCCCCCAGCGTTTGTTTGAATTTGACAGTTTGATATGAGAAAAAAAAAGCATTTTAGAAGTAAGTCATATATTCTGGCTGTGTGCACAAAGTAAAAAATAAAATAAAATATATATCTATAAATATAGATATATTTTTTTTTTCACATCTGTTTTTGGCTCTGGAATAAAGACGATGCCAATCCCATCAATAGAACTGCTGTAGGCAGTTTTAGCAAAGCCAAGAGTTGCAGTCTTCCACTTCTTTGCCTGTTTTGTTTTTATTTTTGGACAAACTGCTGTGAGGAAAGGAGGCCATTTGTGCCTTTTCCCGGTCTGAAGAGGTCAAACAGAAAAAAAGCCTCTCCAAGTATAACATATTCAACTGTCATATGATATCCACTGAATTCATCTCACGTAGGCAGCTCAGGAAAATATAGAAAGCAGGTGAGTTCTTGACTTAACCTTACACTAATGCACTGAGCCCCTTAATCCATCCATCACCCTATTTTTTTTTTTCCACTGCTGTGTTCACCTCGAATCAAAATAAGAGTGGAAAACACTTCCTGTGGGTCAATGTCGTCCGACACATGAAATCAGTCAGTGTTTGGATTTGTGAAATATCCTTCAGCAATGACGTGACGAAAAGCTCAATTCGACCCGAGTCAAATAATTCACCATTTTTATGAGCGTCCTTGTCAACCACTGAAGTGATGATTAGGTGGAAAGAGGAGGACGGGAGTTGGTCATGCCTGGATGGCTCTGTGCGAGAAAACAAAGCCCTGGCAACTGACAGTGAGCAGGGTGAAATCCTCAACACAAACAACTATGTTCCTGTAATCAAAGTAAAAATAACCATTATGAAAATATTATATTGGATTTTATATTATACTATACCATGATATAATTCGTAGTAATAATATATACACATATAGTTTATAGATATAATATGTGCATAGAGAGAGTGAGAGATAAATAATTATGTGCTTTTTTGTCATAGAAAGGCTGAAATACAGGAAAATTTGATAAAACTAGCTCACACAGTCACATTTTTTATGCTCTCTCTAAAATGATTTTTGCCTGTGTTGGAAAATATTTGTAAGGCTGACTGCAATATGGAAAAGACTTTTTCAAGTATGTTCTGATTGCACTGTACTCAGGACAAAAATAGTGGCTTTTCACAATAAACAATCTGTTCAGAGGAGAAGCTTGGGTTTTAGCAACAAAACCACTTGAGTTGAGGAAAGAATGAGCAGAGTTCAAAGTTGGGGTTAAAGCCGAGTAATTCCCTATCTAGAGTTATGTTGGAAACGTAGGTGAAGGAAAATATGACGTAGAAAATAAGGTAGCTAAGAACAGAATTTAACTTTAGAATAACAATATTGACTCTTGGTTTCACATGGGACTTGACCATCAGTCTCCTAGGTGAAAGGCTGGGGTTTGTTTGACCCAAATACTACACTAGCCTCGGTCCTTAATGAGCCTTCATGCTCATTACACTCTGTCTGTTGCTCTGACTGCCTAATATTGACGAGGCTGCGTTTACATTCATGCTAATTGAAAGCCTGTTACATCCTATATGGATGTGAAAGGCTGCTTTGTCTGTCTGTATCTGACACCGAGGGGCACTGACCAAGCATCACTGTCTGACGAGTTTGTAGTAAGAGTGGGTTGTTTTCAAATGTAGGCATCTGTGGATGATATGAGAATTAACCTGGACAATGCCCAAAATATGCTGCATCCTTGATTTGGTCTAAAGGGATGTGGGGGTAACCATTGGAGGAAAAACCAACAATGTATGAGAAAATATGAGTTTCTAGAAATGAAATAAGAACTTAGAGTAGTGCAACACAAAACTACTTTCTGTAAAAAGAGAAACAAAAGAAATCAATAATAACAATGCATTTATTACTAAACTAAATAGGAACAAATAGCACAAAAAAAATAGCAAAAACTCTAAATATTTTAACACTTATCCTCCAGATGGGAGTAGAACACCAAATGGATGAATCGAAACCAACACACACAGCTTGATGCTGCTGAATGGTCTTCTGGCCTCTTCTGCTTGGATCCCTCAGCTATTTAACCATCACATCCTTAATCAGCAGGTGAGCACCTGTGTGCTCATCCACTCATGGCAAAGAGAGGAGGTGGAAAAAGCTGTGAGCCCAAGAAGGAGAACAACCAAATCCACTCCACCTGTGACAATCAAACATGTCAAAACAAGTCAAATTACAGTCAAGCAACATTTGTCTCTTGTAGACAGATGAGAAGGCCAAGGTGTCTGCTTCCTGTTTACAGCCTCTGCTACCTCAGCCATTCTCTCTCCTGGATTGCAGCCATCTGCTGCTTAGAGTGCCACCTTCTGATGACATTGTCGTTGCTTAATCTATTCCATCCATTCCATTTGACAGAAATATGATTGTCCTTTTTTTAACATGGTAAATAGTCACTTAAATCAACTTCACAGTTAAAAAAAAAAAAAAACATCTGAAAAATCTAACTACCCTGCTGACAAAAAGAAAAAACTCTTTGTTTTACTCATAAGTGACACATGGAGATTACTATGAATCAGAAAGACTGGTGTGGCATCTTGTGTTTATCCACTGTGATGGAGGCGGTGAATAATAATGAACTGTAAAACTTTAAACGCATAAATATTCTATTCAGAGCTCCACTCAATAACCTTAGACATCTCACTCTATGGAGGCTTTTCATGAGGAGCGCTCTTGGCAAATTGACTGGGGGATAATTTACCTGTGCTCCTGGCACAGTATAGCACATGCTCTCATAGGTTCAGTTCATTCTCTCTCTCTCTCTCTCTCTCTCTTTCTCGTGGGTTTATGTTTTATTTAGATTATCTTTTAGAATAGAGATAATGTAATTAACTGTTGTGTAACATCTCTACCCACAGCTACAAGTCTCACTGTGCATTCAGCAGCTAATTAGCATTATCATTCACTTGTTGAGCATTTGAGCTGGATTATACAAACAGCCGTTGCACCCATTAGCTTTAATGTGATTTGTCTGACAGGCATTCCAATGATTACCAATACCGTATGCTGGATGAGGTGTTGCATATATTCAGTTATTGTCTAATCAGTTTTTAAATCTGTGTTTAAAATGCAAGGTACACTTCTGCATCAGTTATATTCCCTCTGGAGAAACAATATTCACAATTCATCTCTTCCAACTCTGACCAAGAAAAAAGATGGGGCTTTGCAAATAAAACATTCTTGCAGTCTTTTGGGGTTGAATTGCATTTGATTTGCATCAGCTTCCCTTTCTTTCCCCTTCTCACGTTATTTGCATATATTAACAAATCAATCTGCATAATCACAAAAAAAAAAGTCTTATAATTAATTGCGTATATGTCACCTGCTGCTTCCTATAGGACGCCTGTCCCATAAGGAGTGGTGTCACTCAGCAAGTAAAACACTGGAACAGGATTGTTTCCTTTCAGCTGTTAGCATAATGTGCTGTTCTGATGCATGTCTGTTGTCAGAAGTTGATACATAATGAAATATTCTTAATGTGTATAGACACAGTTCCACTCAATTGTAAGTAACATAAGACTGTGAATAAAACTACAATAATACCATAACACACCTTTTTTTTAATTTTTTTTTTTTATCATGTTATCAACAGTGTTGGGAAAAGTAGTAGTTTTGGTTTTGGTTTGATGTCACCAAAACTTACTCACTATCACTCTTATCAATAGAAGACATGGAGAGCATTAAACCTTAAATGTAATGTATTCATTTATCCATTGATCAAACAAACCCTGATTATGTTTCTTATATAAAGTGCACCTCATTAAATCCAGTTAAAGCCATTAAATCTCTATATCATAGTAAAATATTGTAAGCTTTATTTTCACCTACACCATTTTTGCTTAAATTTATTGGAACAACTTAACAGCTAATCTCATCTGTTTACACGTTTAGTTCTGTTAGCCACTTAGCTCAGCAGCTAGCGATAGCCTCTCTCTCTGCTGCACAGTGTGTGAAATGTTTGTTCCGGCCTCCTTCACTGATAGTAATATATGCTGTAAGTGTAGTGCAGCAGTTGTTTTGGAGGCAAGTCGTATGGAACTGGAAGTGTGACTGAGGTTATGGATGTTGGTCCTCTAATAACATATAAAACAACTTGTAAGTATTGTCATAATGTCTTCTAAATGCAACTTGAGACTCAGTCCCCGACTATTGGAATTGCTTTGGGATATTAAACACATCCTTTCTTGCTCTTAGGTTACACGATGATCTTTAATGCCTTATCAATAAAAGCTATTGATATCCTTCAAGATGCAGCACCTAGGAGGCATTAAATCACTCTCTGATTAAAGCTTTGGACCTGATGTTGGAGGTGATTAGCACCTACTGAGTCATTGCAGACTGGCTTTAATGATGAGTCAGAACTTGCCCACAACACCTGTTTCTCTGCAGCAGAGCTGAACAGGTTCCATCTACTTTTACACTGCAGAAAGTGAATCCCTCAGCACCTTTAAGCGTTGTGACTGAAGGATGTTCAAATATTAGAAAAAAGAATAAAAATACAGTCTTTTCATCAATTTCCCGATGTTTTGTTCCCAGAGTTTTTTTTTTCCCTGAACACTTTTTCTGTGATTTGTGTTATTACAAAGTTGACATATTTTCTAATTGCATTCAATGCCTAATAATAACAGTTAACATCACAACTGATAAATTGAGCAATCAACCAAAATGGTGAACACAATAACTGCAGGATTTTGTATTAAAAAAATGGCAATTTCAACATTGCACTATGAATAATGCATCAGAGACGAGTTTAAGAAAAAAATAATACGATTCTCTTTTTGATTTCGAACAATCATACGTGAAGGAAAAGTTGTCCCCCATTTCTTCAACTAAAGAAGGCCTCAGGACCCCCTGCAAAGCTAGGTTGCCCCTAGTGTTGATCAGATGTTGGGAGCCAGTGTGTTATATAAGACAAAGTTTCAAGAATTTAAAAGAACCAGATGTGTCTTTGTGCTGCTTTTTATTGTTATAAAACAGAAAAGACTCAGCTGAATGCATGAAGGCCTGAAGGTCTCTTGAGAAAGAGTATTTTTCTTTCTTTTGAAAAACTCCTCCTTCTGCACTGGCTGACAGATGTGTGTGGTGTGGAAGCACAAACAACACCCCAGCAGGTTATGCCCTTTGCCTGATGTCTTGTTCCTGATACAAATCCTGTCTTTCTAAATATTTAATGAAGCAAACCTAAAAGCCTTTTTCTTGTTGTCCGCTACTTGATGTGGTAAGGTTTCACAGTGCATTAAAAAAACTTCACATGACACTATCTCAGCTATACCCTCTTAAGTGCACAGGACTCCTATGTGAGTCCCTTTAAGGCACCAACACGTAATATAGTCGCCTGTTATCCATCACAACTTGCTGACAGAGCCGCGGGGAAAGACTGTTTTAAAGTTGACAAGCCAGAGAAGGCAGTCTCACTGCTGCCTCAGCTTAACTTCAGGGGGTAAATGGAGCTTCTTCGAGAATGTTCTTTTGTGTCTGTGTGTCTGCGAGTGTGTGTTTGTGTACTTACAACAAACCGAAGAGTGTATCAATAGATTGACCCATTCACTGGACAATCAGAAACAGCAGAGAGCCCCAGCTTCAGGCACCGCCCTCCCACTGTTTATCCACTTTCCCCTGGAACACCGTCCCCACTTTTCCACCACTTCTGAGAATCTTCTCCGGGCTTTGAACAGCCTCTGTGCCCTCCAGTGCACTTGTTGGTATTAGGTGGAGTCTTGCCTCTGGGCATAGCTTTAGAGGAGAAAGTGGTTGCACAGTGTTCTCAGGTTGTCTATAAAGGAAGCAGGCACAGATGCAGGGAGGGTTTTATTCTAGTTTCTGAGTGGAGAGTGTCTAAATCTGTCCTGACACAGGTAGCTGTCTGGATAGAGACAAAGAGTTGGGGGATTGTTGTAGTGCATTGCATCTTAAAGGTTACATCTACAAGGCCTAAACAGAGGGGATGTACTTTTTGCTATGCTGGATCCAAAATAAATAAAATAAAATTATCAATGGAAGATCTACTTGGAATACCACACACATTATAGAGAAAGAGAAATAGGAATGTTTCAGAGCTCTATTTGGGACATTTCAACAACACGGATGCACTCTTTTGGTGATCTCATTTCATCGTGTGTCATTGTGATGGCAGACACAGACCTGTCAGACTATAAGAGCCCACATTGTCCCACCTCAGTGTATTGTCCCTGAGGACATCTGAAGAGCCGCAATCACTGCACTCTCTCTTTTAGAAGTTATCAGCTGCACGTCCTTACAAGTAATTCCGCACACTGAGTGTAACTTTGTTTTGTTAGACTCGAGAGCATGTCCCGTACCCTGCAGCTTTCAGGTTAGTGGTCGGGTCAGAGTGTTATGCGCATAGTAACGGTACACCAACATAAGTGCTATATTTCAAAATGAGTGTAGGGCCAAGCAAGTGTGAAATTCCCACTAGGCTTGAGGGAAAAAAAGCTCCCCTCATTTTTCAAAACTCTTTCCACTCCCTTAATTTGTGACATTGCATTTTTACTGAACAGCCTTATAGATGAACAGCTGACAGATTTGTTGCCTGAAGTAATTATGTGCACTCAAAGCAATGAGACAGATTTGCCGCTCAACCCTAATTTCCAAATAGTTTTGATGTTGTCTAAAACAAAAATAAAACAGAATGCAATAATTTTCTGAACCTTTATACCATACAGTTATATGAACATTCTACAATGATGGTCATTGTAAGCAGTAAGTAAACTTCTTCCTGAATAAGAACCTGAAAACTTTAAAGTAATGTTGTATGGACCCTGTCTAATCAAATGGGACCTTTGGAGCCAAAGAGTCTTAATGTGGCCCAGGACACATTTGTGTACTTAATGGACATATAATGGACAGGCATATGTGGTTGCATTTTTTTGCCATATGTGTCCTACCTCTGGATATGATCTGATCATCCAAATCCCAACTGCTGCCTCATGACAGTTTGAGTTTTCCATTTGTAATCAGATAAACCAGGATGCATGATAACCCAAAGTTCAAACAAGGCCTTGAAAATAATTAAGGGGTTCACGTCTCCAATTCCATACTGATTGGACTTGAACCAGTTTTCAAGCCAAGTCCCCACAAAATTAACTATTACAACCACCAAACACAGCTCAACAACGACCCAATCCAAGGGTAGAACTGAAGATATTCAGATCTTCAGGGTAAAGCTCTCCCAGCTGAGCCATTGCTGCACAAAAGCCGGGCTGAACACATTCTGAAGGGAATATCTGCAGACACTATTCAGCACTGAGAACTGACTGAATGTATTTTCTATATACAGTTAATACTCTCCAGCCTACTCATGCTGTCTTGGGATATACTGTTATTCATACTTTACGAGTAGAGGCAACCTTACTAAACTGAACTTTATTTGATACTTATGTTAAGCTAGGATTTCTAATTCCATGGTTTTTCAGCTTTTTGTGAATAACTCTTTTGTGAATTTCTCTCCAAATAAGTATATTTGCAGAGAAAATTCTTTGAAAAAAAAATGACAAAACATTTGTAACCTTTGGCGATATTCTTGTATGAATTAGATCAAACATGAGGTGAACATGCACATTCAGTAGATCTGCGTCATAGGATGTCTGCTGTATTAAAGAGGCCAGAGCCTGAGCTTCAATTGGACTGACCCTGTTGACCTCAGGTGTAGAGGGAGGCAGAGAGTGTAGCTGTTGGCAAACAACAGGTGCTGATTGAAGTCAAAGAGCAAGGCTGTCTTTTTCACTCGCCCTGCTTTTGTCTGCACATATTTCCTCTCATCCTCACTCTGCAGCGCTTTCACTAGTTCACACTCAGAGTTTGAGCTTTCAGATTCAGTGTCCTGTTGGGTCATCTTTATTGTGGCTCATTGGTCCTGTTTGCAAAAAAAAAGAAAAAAAAAAGTAAATAATATTTTTACCAGTGCAACAGTGGGTTTCACATCAATAACATTTGCCAGAGATAGATTTCTTAAATTAAAGAAACCCTAAGTGTAATGTTACAGTGCAGCAGTGAGCTATTAAATGCTAACTCTACTGATTAAACATATGAAAGTCTCTTTACAGGCGCGGGAGAGTATTACTGTATCTGAATAGACTTGTATACCACTCCAGACAGAGCTGTTAAAAATCTGATAAATAACATGCGAGAGCTGTCACATTAGCCAGCATGTGGTGATAGATTACAAATAATTAGAGTGAAGGGATGAGGAGTAAGAACTACAGTAAGTGAGCCCACCAGATCTACAGTGCTGAACAAATAATCTGACCACAATCAAATGTAAGGATTTCGCCACATCTGCCTTAAATAAACAGAACTATAATTATGAAAATCATTTGTATTTATATCCAGTGGTTAATAGAACAGTGTGTAGAAGCCCTTTAACCAAAATTATATTTTAATGCTGTAATATTACTTTTATTGTTATCAATGAATTTCCAAATTCACTGTTTTGTTTTTTGTTTTGTTTTTTAATAATAATAAAAAATAAAATAAACCACATTATTACTTTTGGTGATCAAGATGATGCAAATGGTTGCTCATTGTCTTGGCAACCGTTTAGGATTTACAGGTACTTGCCCACCATATGCATAACCTCTATTTCTGCCTGTCTGTGCTCTGACATGCTCTGCCATTCTTTCAATCCTTCTGTCTATTCCATTCAGGCAGCAATTTGATCGGAGAGACATGTGCTGTAACTCAGCCCTAACCCTCACGCAGCACAGCAACATTCACATATCTGTCATCTGCCACTCAGATCACAGCCACCCTTACAACCAAGAAGAGAAAAAATAAACAGCTCAGCCATCAAACAAGGAACAATCACACTTTCTCTATATAGAGCCACTTTTCTTTTCCCTCTTCCTGCTCCCCCCCCCTTCAGTTTCTTTCTTTTTTTTTTTTTTTTCATTTTTATTTTACAGCTCTGATGGGAGTGAAATAATCAGGCTGCCAAGTTGGCTAGCCCCGGACGGCATGGGGTGCTTTGATCTGGACTTTCTTTCATGGGCATGCGCACACACATGGTCATACGCGCACGCACACCGTGCACACGACACATGCAAAGGGCCAGCTCAGTTGAAATAGTTTTTGGGTTAGAGATGTTCAGTGTTATGGCTGTAGCCAGCCACACAGATGAAAGGGGTGCAGAGAAGTAGGATGTATGCCAGTCAGATCACAAACGACTTTATTTGTGCTCATGCTACTTTACCGCTTGGTTAGGCGGCAGTGCCTTTAAAATGCACCTCAGCTAGTTTGGCTCGGGGCTGCACTGTTGCACACCACTCTTTTACAACAAAACTGCTATAAACACATGGCTGCTGTATTACACACAGACAATATGAAGTTATGGAGATGAGCAGAGTGACCATAGTGTCGTGTGTGTGTGGATGCACTTCTACAGTACAGCCAATCCCACAAGGCCTGGTATATTTGAAAGCCCTGAGGCAACCTGCCTGTTTAAATCAAGGCTTCAAGGTCTAAAAATTAACCTCACAGTAAATT
Source organism: Hypoplectrus providencianus (assembly GCA_028566105.1). Taxonomy (NCBI): domain Eukaryota; kingdom Metazoa; phylum Chordata; class Actinopteri; order Perciformes; family Serranidae; genus Hypoplectrus; species Hypoplectrus providencianus. The sequence continues at coordinate 4,924,910 of JAOWBC010001387.1, read as the reverse complement.
CAAGACTTTTTCTGATGGTGTTCATTGGACAGATTAAAATGCAAATCTAGATAATCCTACAAGTCAACTCAGTTAATATGGTCCTTGTTTGCCTTTTACGTAACCTGGTTATTGTTGTTTATATAAGCATGACAGCTGTCTATGTGTTAAGTCATGAGTGAACCCAGCCTCTGTGCAGATGGTGCATTCAATTGTTTTCAGGTGCTCAGTGTTCCAGCTGTTCTTAGCCTGCACTACGACAAATTCCCCTGGATTCCATGGCCTGATTGTGAGCACCGCGGGCCTGCCTTAGTTTGTGCTGGATAACAGTTTTCCCTAATGACTCCAAGTGGATGGCATTTTGGGTCATAAAACGGCGTAAAGGGAATCTTTGCCCATTAGAAACATGTATACATGTTAATTCCATGGTCCAAAAGAACTTAAGTCTGAAATCTTATATTTTTTACGTCACCAAACAGAAAGTCTGGAACTGGTCCCTGTAAAGATGTGAGAAAACACTAGGAGCACCCAGGGGAATGTGTCCAATGTGTGACATTAGCATCCATTGTTACTTTTGGCCGCCACTGACTAGTTTTATTATTATTATTATTATTATTATTATTATTATTATTATTATTATTAT